>JADZMA010003007.1:0-10511 GCA_020796225.1 Arion vulgaris
GATCATAATTTTGTATCAACCAACACATTTGATTATTAATTATTCACAACCCTTGTCTACCTATGATATACAAAATACAAAGTATTAGTTTACAAAGGAAAACAACGAACAAGGTCAATGTAACGCCTAGATATATTTCATCACGCAACTTGCATGTACAAACAACTACATAAAACGTATTAGTGCATGAAACAACATCTTTAGAGATGGATTTCATTTGTGAGTCTTTTTTATATCATAGGTTTGAGTACAATTTATTTGTTGAAGGATACGAATGTACGATTCTGCCGCTTGTAAAACTATAATACTTTGTATTTTATATAGACATTGCAATTACAAACTAGGTTTACCAAAGTCTACCCTATATTCCCTCCCCTTCATCTATCAATATATATATATATTTATTTTCACACGTATCCTGGATTCTTTTCACTTTGTACAGTTTTCAAGAACGGTAAACATCTTAAATCAATGTGAAAATCGACTCTGCTTTCAGACTATATATATATATATATATATATATATATATATATTTATATATATATAAATGCATATGTCTACACTTGTGTCAACTAGGTCAAAGTAATTATAATACCATGACAAATACAACATTATTAATTGTTCAAATGTCAATGATATATGTTTACCAATTGTAGTATACTTGCTGTAAACTGATAAAGAAACTGATATAATGATCAGTATATTCTACATACGTAATTGCGGTCACCGTGAAATGTTTGACATAAATATCATGAATCTGATTAGAGGGAGAAGAGAAGGAAAAGCTTTTCTATTAAAGAGATACAAACTTCTTAAATATTATGAAATAGATTTGTTGAACAACAAACTTTGATCAAAGAAAATTCATGAAGATATAGAATGAGTTGCTATCTTGTTTACATTGGTTAATTGTCCTGTTAATTTCAGTTCGATTTTGTAATAGTTATAAGACAAATCTCGAGAAATGATTAGAGAACAGTTGTATATTGATATACACATATAACAAAGACACACAGTGTCTTGCAGGTTAGTAGGTGAACGACGAAATATTGAATCATAAGCAGAATTAATTGAAAAACGTTACAATTTCTTCCGTAAAACAACAAAGTAGATTTTCAGTGAGACATTATTCTCCTTCTGAGTGCGCTCTAGAATAACTATTCCGTCCGTGGTGCGGGGCCTGCAGAAGGAAGCAAAGAATAGTACCACTGCAACCTACAATGCATGTCGTAGAGGCGACTGATGTAGGCCCTAGGGATGCTACCCTAGTAAATAAAAGCAGCACAGAAATCGAATGTGATGGCCTACTTGCAGACGCATAACTGGCACAACGTACAATTGCTCTTAGGCTCAGATCACATACAAATCCACACGAGTGGTTGAAGTGGTCAATATGGAGCGTTCGAAGAAGAAAAGAAGAACTACTCATGAGCTAGTCTTTTTGATTCTTTTTTTTAATATAAATCAATGACTAATGTTGTGCTGATATTTTACTGAGGAATTGTTAATTTATGTCTCTGTCAAAATACGTTATCAGCTCAGTAAATCCACTATTAGCTCAGTAAATCCGTAATCGGCTTAGTAAATTAGTTATCAGCTCAGTAAAATGATCAGTTTAGTAATCTGTTATAAGCTCAGTAAATCTGTTATCAGCTCAGTAAATCTGCTCTCCGCTCAGTAAATCTGCTACATCAGCCAGTAAATCTGCTATCAGCTCAGTAAATCTGTTATCAGCTCAGTAAATCTGCTCTCCGCTCAGTAAATCTGCTCTCCGCTCAGTAAATCTGCATCATCTCAGAAAATCTGCTCTCCGTTCAGTAAACCCTGTTATCCGCTCAGTAAATCTGTTACCCATCAATGAATCTGTTATCAGCTCAGTAAATCTTTTTATCTCAAAATAAATAAGTTGTCGTTCTGGAAACTTGTTTTCGGCCCAAACAAATCCGTTTTAATCCCAACAATTGGGGTTCATCCCAGTAAATCCGTCATGGAAGATCCATTTTCGAACCACAACAGCAAACCCGATTTTTGGTAAATAAATGCGTTTTTGCCCAGTAAATTCATTTAGACCTATCAAATCTTTTTCCCAATGTTGCAGAGGTGAAACTAGCATCGACAGGTGAAATAGTCAACTGGAAAATTTGATTTTGCAGATTTGCATAATAAAAACAACCAAGATATACAAAGAAAAACAAACAACCATTCTAACCCAAAGTTGACTGCAGATAACTAGAAATGACAAATATAATGAAGACACCTTTTCCCAGGTAATGCATATATAACGCTGGAATTAAAAATGACAAAGATAACAGAGCAATTCCTATCTATGTAAAAATTTTTGATTGCACTGGAAATGTTAAAATAAATGATGCTCAAATTGTACAAAAAATCTAAAAAAAATATGGAACTCGTGTATATTTTTAAAAATGAAATAAAGAATGTTCAATTCAAATTTTGTATTAATTTAATATATGAAAACGGAGTTTAAAAAAAACTAAAGATATAAAGTAAGTTGAATGCATTTGAAAATAGATGTTTGCTAACAATTATGAACATAAATGGGACGGATTCAGGAGATGTGATCTTCTTCTTCTTTGTGTTCTTCTTTTGACCAATTTAAATCACTCTTTGGATATGTTTGATCTTTTGAAAAACTTATACGTTGACATTGGTTTGGTGAACCCTAAACCCTAGACTTCTACACGTTTAGACACCATCCCATTTCAGCCAAATCTCCTTAGTCGCCTCTACGACATGCATGCAGTAACGCAGTTCTATTCTTTACACCCCAAATTTGGGCTGTAACCACTGGTGAGGAGATGTGATGAAATCAGAGAAATTTGGGCAACCACTGTTTAAAATCTGTTATAAGAAAGAGAAGATGAGATATCTATGCATATCTTGAAAAAAAATGTTAAATATTAACAAAACATGCATTAAAGTGGAGGCAATGGGTTCAGGAAAGAAAGGACGCCCTATGAAAAACCTGAAATGAACTTTACTGAAAGAGACAGGGAATATTCTATTCAATACCATGGGAGATTGAGCGAGTTGTCCCTGATAGATCGAAATTGATAAATTGCTTGCATGCCTTATGTAACTAAGTTACACTTCGTGTAACTTTAAGGTTGATACGAGTGAAATATAATATTGTTCTAAGTGACCGTTGATTGGGAAAATATTGCAGAGACAAAACTCGTATGGATTATTTAAAAAACAGACAATTTTAATTGTACAGATGATATTGTCTTACTAAATACAAACAACTAAGATATTCAAAGAAAACAGATAACTTAACACTGTTTATGTGAAAATAATATTTTTAGACTGTCTGGAATTATGTCTCAAACTACCTTGACACTTGGACTATTTCGATAATTATGTTCTGTATTTTCTAACTGGGGGCGACCTAGGAGACCCCGAACAGAACTTCTGAGAAAGGCGAAATATCGGTCTTAGTTTCACGGAGGAGATTGAGCCAGTTGCCCAGGATAGAGCGGTATGGAGAAATTACTTCAGGCCTATGTAACGTTTAATAATACAGAGAAATTATTATTATTATTTTCTAACTGCCAGATCATAGAAAGATAACAAGCTAATTGAAAATTGTCATTTTATTTTATTTGGTCCACAGAAGTGAGAAAAGAACACCCTTACAAAGAGAATTTTTGAATCTTGAGTAAACAACTAAAGTGTCAAAATTTGGGAAATACTTCAGTGTAACGTGTTTGATACCAAAAGTATTAAGACATGTATTTGGAGATGAGTGACCAGTTTATTTCCTAAATTTCCTTTCTTTTCTAAACTACTTACTCTATTACAGTGGGCCTTTAAGGTGAGATTTTTAAATTTATTTTTGTTGTTATAAAACTCATTTACATGATTTATTTATACTCTTTAAACTGTGACCTTTAAAATAGCCTTTTTTGGGTAGTGGATTGGTTATAAGTTTGTTTGCTTTTATACTAATCTCTAAGTAATTCTACAAGTTATTGTTTCTTTCCTCTCGAGTAAACCTTCTCAACTGTACATGGCGTGTTGATTTTGACAAGTAGTCTTTAGTTAAAAACTTAAAATGTACATAGAAACCTACAGAGCAATATTCTGTAACTGCTGCTATTATATGATATTTACGGAAGTGTATCTACCTGCAGCAAACAATATTTCAGACATGTTGGTTTTAACTGAGACGTGTGCTACTTTCTATAAAATATAGAACACTACCCCTTTTAATTTGAGTCAAAAATGCGAGTATAGAAAGATATTGCTGAGAATATATTCAATGGTTAAATGTGAAACTAAACTGTTTATCAAATACATTTATACAATACAAATTCATAATAACTTTTTATGTGGTGACTTTTTAAACTGACTTCGTCTCATCAGAACTGATACAGTGTTCATTCCCATATGTTAAAACTTGGAGGACATGTATTTTCTTCCACTATTTTTTGTATTTCTTTCATATTAATTCGTACTATGTTTATGTTTCTTTCAATCTTTATATTTATTCCTAGCATGAATTGCTTATTTATCATTGTTTGTTGTTTATATGATAACAGTTGTACAATTAAAAAGTAACATTCAACGTTATTATTTCAGACATTTATTACCTTTAAAATTTTGAGTCCAGTTTAAGATGGGAATATTCTTTTCTTTGGTCATGCGGCAGAACATGATTGTGAAATTTATGCCGATAGAAAATGGAAGAGAAATGTAACGTTTTTGGGTTTTAGTGCATCTTCTTCATCTCGGATTCTGCCTTTTGTATCAATAATTTGAAAATGATTGTTATTGACTTCATCATTAAGCAATTCATCAGTTTGTGTTCTTGATTTTGTTAATAAAGGTGTTACATGATTTCTATATAAAAGATTTGTTTTTTAAAAAATACCAATTTATGTATATTTTCTCTGTCAGTCCCGGGAAAAAAATGATGACCTCAAATATTTGAACTTCTTATTTTAAATGTGTTTCTTGTAAATATGAATTAAAATTCTATTCGTGTAATCGTTTTCAGACTTCTCCTGCATTACATTGAACAATTTCATGGTTTTGCTTTTCTTGTGGTCCAAATCGTTTTTTAATTCTTTAAAGAAGGGTGGGGAGGGTCTTAAATTTACCACATCGGAGTCAACGTCATGTTGTTGGGCCGTCTGCCCAGCGTGTTCTGCACGTTGGACTACTGTGACTATCCTCTGTGTGTGCGGTTCAATTCCGCGGGATGGCAGAAAAAAACCCCAGATTCCCAGATTTACGGTGTTGTGGCACGAACCGAAGGGTGCTTCCATGGCCCGAGCCCAAGAGCTGAAAGCTCAGAGTGCTTCTGGATCGGGGAAAAAAAAAAACCGTCATGTGGGCAAGTACCAATTCCGATGTAAGGTCGACACTTTTTCTTTTTTGTTTATAATTGAAGTATTTATTTCCGTTTGACAGAACAATTTTAACAATTCATGGTTGACAAACATTTGTAGACTGATGTGATCGTGCTCGTGAAATTAAAACATGAGATTGTGGGTTTTGCAATGTTTTGAAATGGTGATCGCCATTGAGTCATTCGTATGTGTCGATTCCTCCCAGGCAATAATGGCTGACAACAATCCGTTCTGATAACATCTTTTTTTTTAGTTTGTTCTCTAGACAGCTGCAGTACCTAGACAGTTGAGTCCCTAGACAGCTGCAGTCCCCTGCTGACGAGTTCTGTCTTCGCAGGTTTGTCTGGAGTCGTTCTACTCTAGGTGGCTTCAGCTTTATGTCGCCGGGCTACCAACCCAGGTTTATATGCAGTGTGTGCTCCCTGGACGCTATAGTTTAATCGCATAAACTTACGGAAAGTGTCATAGAAGTAGAAGACAAGAAAAGGACGTCCTCCCTTGGGTAGAGAGGACAACTGCTATTTGTACAATAGCTGTGGGATGGGTTGATTGCAGCCAGACATTTACATCGCCGGTGGGTTCTGTGCTGTCACCGTATAAGAACCCGTCCTGCTGCCCGCCTTTTGGTCTGGCCTTTCACCTTCAGTCTGTTCCGCTTGATTAGACCACAGCCAACTCTAATATTGGCCAATAATTGGGGGGAACCCAAAGACCTAGTTAAGAGTTGGGGCTGATTTTTATATGCTTGACAGAACACTGCGTTTTTGCAATTTTACTCAATCTATGAGTCTATGGTTATTTATTGATTTAAATGGTCATAATACTGATATTCCTTTTTTGTTAAACTTAACTTGTTACATAATTTAACCTTGATTTAACATGTTGTGTTGATTTTAAAAAGAATATATTTTTATAAACAATAGTGGAATGGGGGCATGCAACGGTTGTGGTCAAATTTCCTAGAATTTATACCTGAGTCCGCTGACCGTATGGTTATCGGAGACTACGGGTTTGACCTGCCAGGGTTAGACCCCCATCGACATAGCCTGAATGATCGTAAAGACACACAAACCAGTCCACGATAGGTAGGCTAATGTGAGGTCACCAAAAACAAATTTACAACCCAGTCTTTCTCAGGTCAAAACCCCCATACAGAAAAACCTGCAGTCGACTGGAAGACAAACACTGGATTAAATTTTGGAAAAAACTTCCTCAAAGACCTACGCAGAACAAAACAGGTCATTATATTTCACTTACATCCGGACTTTCAGACTCAACAAACACGTTTTGGCTGAAAAAAAGTCAAACATCTCCTCTGCCAGTGTCAGTGGGTGGAACAGACACCGGAGCATGTCCTGCAAGACTGTCCTCTCATGTTTAGTTGAGAATAAATATGTGCCATATCCCGCAGACCTAATATCTAGCTTTGGGAAACATGACAGACCTGAAGCTGACTGCCCAATTTGTGGTCCACAGTAAATTAAGCGCATGAGCAGAGATCGCCGAAGAAGAAGAAGAAGAATAAAGGGTAATGATAATAATGCTATCTACATTTTTAAAAAACATGTTGACAGAATATGGGAAAGAAAAGGAAGTATAACAATTGCGTTTTCAAAAGCTTTCCCGAGACATACCCCCTGACATTGTCTTCTCGATCCAGACGACCAGGGAACAACAAAAGCGGGGTCCGTAAACACCGAGTTCCGATTGTCCTTTGCGGCTCGGGCTTAATTCGTGAGGGATTGGGATCTTTCCTGTTATCTAGTCATTTCCTGAACTTCACACACACACTTGTTCTTGGTTTTAGCTTGTACAAATATATTAAACTGGGACACATTTCAACAGGGAAATTCGATCTGACTTTCATTCTGAGTTATTTATATTTTCATTTTTTAAAAACCAGCATATAAGGCATATGATAATCGTGTGTGTGTGTGTCACTGTATTTATGCGGCTTCCTGTTGTATATTTTCTATGCACATTTAATTTTAGCTGTAGCATTTCTTGAGAAGACATTCCATAGTCTAATACTGTCAACATTTCTTTTCCTTCGTGTATAAATTTCACTTGTCAAACTGAATACTATCATATAAAGCAGTTTTCAGTCTTGGAATGTTGATATTCGTCTTACGTGTACATCTTTAGCTGACATCGTATATGTATCTAAATAATGCAGATTTCAATCAAAGAAACGATATTATTCTTATGTTCACATTCAATACGAGCCTATACTTGTGAATTATGAGCATTTTTGAGCGTATGAGCATTATATCGGAGTGATCATTAAAATGAAAATGTTAGGCCCAAAACTGTCGATATTCTTCTTCATATGTAGGCACATTTAGACATTTGATAGTCTTAGTCTAAGATTATCCATAACCTTCTCTGTACTTTTTTTTATTATGTTTGAATGTTGCTAAAGATAGTAGTCAGAAAAAGACTGATGACTTTTCTTCAGCACACTTTTTAAAAAATAATTTGAATATTTCAAAATAACATAGTGGTGAGTTTAAGAATATATATGTATGTTTATTTTGGGGTTTTTTTTACTCTCTGTACTCTTGTCCATCTTCTGTGCAGGTGTTTTTTAATGTCAGCTGTAGCATTTTCTGAGAAAATAGTTCACATTTATTATGTCAGATTGAATATTTCTAAATTGTCAGCCTAAGACACAACAATGTCCTCTGATGTGCTTGGCAACTGTTTTTCCACACATGTGTTTGTCGACATATGCATTAACATCACTACCATGTTTGATATCAACTACACTTAACAAACAGTGGTGGCGTCTGTGGCCTAGGTGTTAGTGACTCGGTCTATTAACCTCAACGTTTTGAGTTCGAATCACGCTGCGGACAGTTTGGTTACAAATTGTTTGCGTGGATTTTAACAAAGGACGATGGCACCACCCGTTCAGAAAGCAATGGCAAACTACTGAACGTAATAATGCCTAGAAAATCACAAACAGCTTTACAAAGCTAGTTGATTTGCAAAGTCCTGAAAAGGATATGCAATTAACTTTTAACAAACAGTGGTATAAATCATTCGCATTCATTCTATTGTTTTTCTTCTCTTCCACAATGTTATTTATTAATGTTGTTGATATATTCATTTATATTAATTATTATTATGCTCGTCTAATGAGGAAAACAAATTGCTGTATTTATTTCGTTTGCTTTCGTGACACTATTAACATATTTTACAAACTTTGTTTATGTATCGATACAATCTGTCCTGTCACATATCTTTATTTATTATGTTTCATGTATCTCACAGTAGACAGACATTTACTGATATACGGTATTATATTTGTTCAAACGAACTTCCTTCCCGAGAGGACAGACGCTTGTGACCGCATAACCACCTTTTTATGACTTTCGTTCAATGCACTCTAGAAGTTTGTCTTTGTATTCATGGACTTTGTTCACTTAGATTGGAGTTTTGTATTACAGACTCGTACCAGTTCAACAAAGATGAGAAAGAACAAAGCAGATACCAGTGGAGAAAGAGCTCAGGAAGAGACGCTGAGATGGATACATTGAGAAGACCGACCGGAAGCATTGCAAGACAGACATTGTTTGAACCACAGGGAAAGAGGAGTAGGGAAGACCTAGACAGACCTGGAGAAGAGAACTGGAGGCTGATATTAAAGGGATAGGTAAAACATTTAAAGAATGGCAAGAGAGAGGAAGAGCTGGAAGAAGTTCTCTCGCACCGTTGAGAGTGTTGAGAGTGTTGAGAGGTGAAGAAGAAGAAAACTCGGACCAATCACCACAACAAATCAACGCTTACAGCTGGTTTTTTCTTCACAGACAGATATAGAATAATATATTTAACTTATGTGACACACTAGTCTGGTTCTCCTCGAGTTTTGCCTGGTGTGACATGAATACGACTTTCGGTGAAATAACAGAAATAAATCAAACTAAAAATACACTGCATACTTGCACATATAGATTAATATAAGAAAATTGTGTGAAAGTAAAATAATATCAGATATTTTAATTTCGGAGTTTGTTTTGATTTAATATTAGTTTGATAATAAATAGAGTGACAACCATTTTTGTTATCTACCCTGATTTCTTGTTATTGATATTTTAAAGCAGGTGATGTATTAAAACATCCAAGCATTAACATGGCAATCAAACGACAACTGATAAACTGCATATTTATTCCAACTCTCGTTATCAGTGCCAAACATGGCGCGACTAAGACACAAGAAAGAAAGATTACATCGTGTGAAATGGATTTCTACGAAAGCTGTCAACCTTACAAGGCGAGATAGAGGAGAAATGAGAATATCAGAAGCATCGTTGGTACTATACCATGCATACAGTACATCGAGAAGCAACGAATCAAGTGGTTCGGCCATCTAATGAAAATGAAACCACATTTACTACCATCACGTGCCTACAATAATCGACGCTCAGGGCGCAGAGCACGAGGCAGGCCAAGAACACGATGGATAGATAACATCTCAGAGTCCCTGCGAAGCATGGACTGACAACGTCAAGCGCAACACACCTGGCACAAGATATAAACTAACTCTTCCACGTCGCTTCACGGCAAATGTGGTTAAAATAAGATAAGATAAGATGTATCTAAGCTGATATAAGATCGTGATGTAATAAAGGTGATGTGAACCGGTAGAGTAACGTGAAGAGATGGGAGCAGTTGGTGGACGAGTGCGGGAGCAGCAGATAGTCAATGGTTATGGTTTCAAAGCTCACGACGATAGACAGAGCATCTCTGTAATAGAGACAATGGTGCGGTCATGAACCAATATGGTCACTGCCAGGAAGGAAAGCAATAGCAGACTACCATCCAAGAAGCTGCCCAGATAACCGTAACAGTCATATAGAATGTATCAATTCTGAGGGACTGTTAATGTAGCAAAGTACTGCTTAGGACAAGCTACTTTATAATGATGATGTATTATAAATACTGTAGTTTCAGTTTTCCAATATTATTTCCCACTGACCACATAATGCAATCTTCACAATGACCACATAAAACAATCTTCACACTGACCACATAAAGCAATCTTCACACTGACCAAATAAAGCAATCTTCACACTGACACATAAAGCAATCTTCAACTGACAAAAGCAATCTTCACACTACCCCAAAACAATC
>JADZMA010003008.1:0-10509 GCA_020796225.1 Arion vulgaris
GAGGAAAAGAAAAGAAAAAGAGAGCATATTATAAAAGTTCAGAAGAGAGAGAGAGAGAGAAAGAGAGAGAGATGAACATATTATAAAGTTCAGAAAGAGATTACAAACAAGTACGTGAAATGTTTAGATGTGAATAGTTGCTGCCCTGTCCATCATGAGTTTGTGGATGAAGACAAGAACTCTAACTCTGGATGCCCTTAACCAGTCAATCTCGTGGAGTTGTCTGTCATGACTTGATAAATTAGGTTTGTCAGTCAACAAAGGATTTATTAAACGATCTCATTGTGATCGTTTGTATGTCAGTTCTGTCAGTCAACCATGACTTTGATGCCAGCAGCTAACCAAGTGTATCTAGCTAGTAGTCAGAGATGTGTCTGTTGAGTCTATTTTGGTGCAGCTAATAACTGTGAAACAACAGATTCAATCAAGTCTTTTTTGAACACACAAGTTCTGGAGCAGCTCAAGACAAGAACATCAACATTGCAACAAGATAATGAGAATAATATACGATTACGCCCGTGTAGTGTCGTGGCCGCAAGGAAGCAAAGAATAGCACCACTGCGATCTACAAGACATGTCGTAAAAGTTGACTGATGTAGGAAGCTACCTACTAAATAGAAAGCATCGTAGACATCGGATGTGTTGACCTACTTGTAGGCGCATAACTAACACAACGTACAATCGCTCTTTGGCTCGGATCACATACAAATCACACAGAGGGGTTAACAAGTGGTCGATATGAAGCGTTTGAAGAAGTAGAAGAATATGAGTAGAATAGAAGCTGTGGGTAGAGTGGGAGGGGTGAATCTTGTAAACAGTAGATGAGATATATGTGTGTGTATGTATGCGTGCGTGTGTTTGCGTGTTTGTTTTTAAGTACACGCAAGTGCAGGAAAGAAGGAATCTTGAAAACAAAGTGTATAGTGCAAAATGCAAGCGTGTGTGCTTGTGTATGCGGGTGTGTGGGATAATCTTAGAAAACATCTGGAGTTTATACACTCGATAAACTAATTAAGATACCAAACTTTGAACATTTTTGGTAATAAACATTATGAAGAAATCATAAATATAGCTATGAACAGCTATAACAGCTATAAACAAGCTATGAACAGACAGCATATGACACAAACAGCGCTATGAACAGCTATGAAGCTAACGCTATGAACAACAGCTATGAACACAGCTATGAACAGCTATGAACAGCTATAACAAGCTATAACAACAGCTATGAACAGCTATAACAATCAGCATGAACAACTATGAAGTATAATGAACAGCTAAACAACAGCTATGAACAGTGCAGCTATGAACACGCTATGCAACAGCTATGAACAACAGCTGCTATGAACAGCTATGAACAACTATGAACAGAATCAGCTATGAACAGCTACAGGAACAGCTATGAACAGCTATGAACAACAGCTATGAACAGCATGGAAACAGCTATGAACAGAAAAAGCTAGGAACAGCTAGGAACAGCATGAGACAACAGCTATGAACAGCATCTAGAACAGCTATGAACAGACAGCTAGAACAGCAATGAACAACAGCTATGAACAGCTAGGAACAAGTTGAACGAACAGCTATGAACAGCTAGGAACAGCATGAACAACAGCTAGGAACAGCTAGAACAGCTATGAACAACAGCTATGAACGGCTATGAACAGCAATGAATGCCCGCCTGCCCAAAGCGTTTTCGTAGGCGTTAGACTACAGGTGACTAGCCTTCTGTGAGTGCGTGTTCAACTCTGCGGGCTTGGCAGAAAACCCCGGTTCCCCAGATTTACGGTTCGGCCCCAACCAAAGGGCTCATGTCCATGGCACCACCCGAAGGCTAAAGCTCAAGTGCTTCGGGAATCGGGAAAAAAAAAACAATGAACATAAGCGTCCACCAATTTTTTCCGGGAAAGGGCAACATTTAAAAAATGTTGGCTGATGGTTCTCCCGAAATGGAGACCAGATTCGCCTAAAACTGTTTATCAAAAATCCTTTTTAAAGGGTGACATTTCCCCCTTTTTGTTTTAAACCCTAGCCCATTTTCCATGGCAAAAATACTTTTTGGGAAAAGGCTGACCCCAAAAATAGCTACTAA
Source organism: Arion vulgaris (assembly GCA_020796225.1). Lineage (NCBI taxonomy): Eukaryota > Metazoa > Mollusca > Gastropoda > Stylommatophora > Arionidae > Arion > Arion vulgaris. Next base: position 2,093 of record JADZMA010003008.1, read on the forward strand.
TTTGTTTCCAAGGTCCCCCAAGGGGGAAAAATTAAAAACGCCAAAATAAGAAAGTAAATGAGGAAAACGTTTTAGCCCCCTAAAGGGGGGGAAATTTAATAACAACGTTTTTAAAAAGCGGTTTTAAAGGAAAAAGGAAAATTTTAGTTTAGGGCAAAGGGGTTTTAACATTTTCAAAAAAACAAATTTTTCCCCAAATTTTAGGCCAATTTTTTTTCCCCTTTTTTGGAAAATTTGGCCAAAAAAAACATATTGTGGAATTTTGCGATATAACAACCCCGGCCCTTTTTCCCAGTTTTTGTTTTACAACTGGCCAAGTACAATCCCGGGTTTAAAATTTAAAAAAATAATTTCCGTTATTCTTTGTGTTTAAACCCAAAGAAATTGCTTTTTCCCCCGGACTTAAATATTTCCGGGCTTTAAATTTCCCTGGGCGTTTTCCCGTTAAAAAAGGGGAAAATAGGCCCTTTCCCCCCAAATTTTTTTAGGCCCAAACTTCCGCGGGGGGCCGGTTTTGCCGGTTGTTTCCGTGGGATTTTAAAAGGTTAAAAAAATTCCCCAACCTTTCAAACGGGGGGTTTTAACGTAAATTTGCAAAAAAATCAAAGACCTGGTTTCCCTGTGGGAAAGTTTTTCATGGGTATCCCCCAACCCTTTTTTCTTCCAATTTTCACCCCTCGGGTTTTTCCCAATGTGGTTACACTAATAGTTCCCATTCCCGAGTTCTTAAATTCTCTAAAAACCCTTTTATTTCTTCCCGGGGTTTTAATTTTAAATTTTTTCCACCCAGTACCTTGAAGGGTTTCCGGGGAGGAAATTTCTTTCCAAACCCCCCAAGTTGTTCCCCTTTTGGTTCACCCTTCCCAGAAGTATCTGAAAAGGCCCCCATGTTACCCAAATTTCTTCTCTCAGGAACGGGTGGGACCTGTAATTTCCTGTTTTAAATTTTTGGAGGGTTCCAATGTTGCCCTCCTCAAAATTCGAAGGTTACTGGGAAATATTTATCCGGAGATTCAATGTTAGATTTTCCGTTCTTTTTCTTTCGTTAAAGGGTTACGTATCTTTCACCCTTCAGAGTTTTTAAATTTTTTTGATTACCTTTGTATTTCCGAATTAAATGTTAATTACCAGTGTTTTTCCTCTCCCGGTTTCCCGGGGTTTCTTGTAGCCAAAAAATTTTTTCGGGAATTCAAGGGAAGGTTAAAGAAAAATTCTTTGAAGGGGGGGTTTAAAAACAGCAATATTACCCGGGCTGGGGGTTCTCTGGTTTTTTTTATTTAGTTTATTAAAAAACATTGGAGGTAAAAAAAAATAAAATTATGGGTTAGACTTTCAATTTATTAAAATGTTTTTGAAATTTAAAAACCCCTGAGGGAATACACCCCAGAATGTTTTGGAAGGGAAACATGTGAATTTCTTCTTCAAAATTAAATAGGCCTGGGAATATTCATTTTCCGAAAACAAGGGAAAAAATTTACAAATTCACTTCAAATTAATTATTAAAAATGAATAATAGTTTTTTGTTAATGATTTAAATTTAAAATCTCCTCTCGGGGATTTTAATGAAAATTTACACAGGTATAAAATATTCCCTTAGGTTTAATAAGGGTTTACTATATACCCCAAATTACCTGGTTCCCAAAAGGGGGGATTTTAAAAAAATTGTTTGAATTTTAAAAATTCCCCCAAGTTCAAAGAAGGAAACATTAAGTAAAAATTATCCTAGAAAATCAAGACCTTTTTTACCGGGTTGTTTTTTACTTCTTGGGAATATAATTTTCTTTCCTTAAAAAATTATCTCAAGATATCAATGATGGTTTTACAATGAAAAATATTCATCTCTCAAATATCAATGATAATTAAAACATGTATGTAATTTAAATCCCCGAGATATCAATGATGGTTACCTGAATATTCATCTCTCAAAATATCAATGATAGGTTACACATGTATGAATATTCATCCCCCAGAATTCTGATAGGTTACACATGTATGAATATTCATCTCTCAAGTTTAAAATTGATAGGTTCAAAAATTATAGCAATATTCATCCCCAAGATTCAATGATAGGTTACATGTATAGAATATTCATCTCTCAAGTTTAAAATGATAGGTTACAAAAATTTTTAATATTCTTCTCTCAGAAATAATTTTGATGGGTTACACATTAAAATTTCATCTTCAGAATATCGGGATAGGTTAACATGATAGCAATATTCATCTCTCAGAGATATCAATGATGGGTTACACATGTAAAACAATATTCATCCCCAAAATTTATCAATGATGGGTTACACATTTAGCAATATTCATCTCTCAAAATTTATCTGATGGGTTGCACAGGGCCCTTATTCATCTCTCGAGATATCAATGATAGGTTACACATGTATAGAATATTCATCCCCAAAAATATCAATGATAGGTTACACATGTATGGCAATTTTTTCATCTCTCAAAAATATAAATGATAGGTTACACATGTATACAATATTCATCTCTCAAAAATATCAATGATAGGTTACACATGTATAGCAATTTTTTCATCTCTCAAGATATCAGTGATGGGAGTTACACATTTTGCAATTTCATCTCGGGATATAAATTAGGTTAAAAGCGGTGGCGGCTCGTCATTTTTTTTGGGTTTAAAGGGCCGGACAGTTTATTTCGGGAAAACCCTGGTCTAAATTGGGATATATTTTTGTAAAAATAAAAAAATACACGTTACACTTCTTTTTTAAAAGGGGACCCAGCCCCCGGGCCCCTAATGACGTGCCCCACTTTACAAATATCCAATATTCATCGGGGTTAAAGTCCAGACTAAGTTATACTGGTTGGAACTACGGCGCTGTAAAACCCAAAAATCTGGGATAGTCCGGCCGGATCATCTCCTCTAAAAATCAATGAAAAGTTCCCCTTGTAAACAATATTCATCGGGGGGGTTAAGTGTAGACCTCCCCCCTGCAACAAAAAGGCGACTGGCCCCCAGCGGAAAAACCCCAAAATTCCTTTTTTAATGGGGGACGATTTTGTATATATTTTGATAGAACACTGTAAACTTTTTTTCAATTTTACACAATTATAAGCCCGTAAATTTTTATTGTTTAAAAAATTTTGAAAACCCTTTTCCCTTAGCGTTAAGCTTTTTGAACATAATAAAACCGTTTTTTTGACCCAAAAACCCGGTCCCCCGGGACAATGTAACCCTTGGGGGTTCCCGGTCCACGAACCCCCTAAATCTGGGAAACCTGGGTTTTTCGGGACCCGCGGAAAAAAACCCCCACTCCAGGGGGCTTTAAACCCCAGCCCAACCCTTTCCAAAACCGTTGGGACGCGGAATAAAATTGTTTTAGCATGTTGTGTTGTTTAAAAAGGGGAATTCATTTTTATAAAACAAAAGGGAATGCGATGTCCCCGACGGTTGTGGTCTTATTTACTAAATTTTACCTGAACTCCCCGGGCCGTATTTATCGGACCCAAGTACAAAACAAAGTAATACTAGGTTTAGAAAAAACAAAACATGAAAAGTGATAAAAACTTTATTTAATTTTGACAAAACCGATAGGAAGAAACTGAATACACATTTTTTTTTCAATTATTCTTTGATATACAAAAAACGGTGTTCAAGATAAATGCCCCCATTGACAAATCGAAAGTTTCCAAATTCACAGTGGTGGGTTTTTTTTACTTTTAAAAACCCGGGTTTTGACTAGCTCGTTCTTCCATTTTTCATCCCCCTTCCCACCTAAATTCTTAAAATTACCCACCCCGGGCCCCTTAATGGAACCCCATTTTTATAAATATAGCCCAATTTTTCCCTTTTTAAAGGCTGCTTTTATCTTTCACCCCGTATATATATATAATTTATATATTTCTCTTTCAATCTGTTGTACCTTTTGGTATATCCTTCAACCCAAAATACAAATTTCCCCCCCCCTGTGTTGCCGGACTCCCGGGGGGAAAAATAGTAACATTGCAACCTAAAAGGGATGTCTGGGGGGGATAAAATACGAACCCCAGGATCTACCTTAGTAGGACTTACATAAAATGACAAAAAGTAGAAAAGCTCTTGGCCCGATCCCCGGTCACAAAGCATGGTTTAACATGTGATCATTTTGGGGGAAATTTTAAAGAAAAGAAGAAGAAGAAAAAAAATTTCATTTAAAAAAAAAAATGTTAATAGTTTTTTGAACCTTTATTTGAATTTTTTTGGATCCCAAAAACATATTGGACTAAATTTAAGATGTTTTATAAAAAGTCCCCGTGTTTTATATGATAATTTATTTTTTTTTTTATTTTTGGATTTTTTTTTATTTTCTAAATCTTGGTTTTAAAAATTGAGATAAAAAATTTTTTTTTATTTAATTTATTCTGACAAAATTTGCTCAAAAATTTAAAAATCTGTTTTTTTGACTTTTTTCCCGAATGTTGTTTTGTTGTTCAATTTATTTTCTCTCTCTCGCTCTCCCCCTCGTTTCTCTCTCTCGCTCTCTCCCTCTCTCTCTCTCTCTCTCTCGCTCTCTCTCTCCCTCTTTCTCCCTTTTTTCTTGCTCCCCCCTCTTCTCTCGCTCTCTCCCTTTTTTTCTCCTTTTATTCTTTCTCTCCTCTCTCTTTCTCTCTCACGCTCCCCCTCCCCCCTCTCCTCTCTCGCTCCCCACTTCTCTCTCTCTCACTCTCTCTCTTGCTCTCCCCCTCGCTCCCCCTATCTCTCTCTCTCCTTCTTACCCCTCCCTCTCTCTCTTCCTTTTTTTTTCAACCCCTTTTTACTTGTTTTCTGTCTTGTCTTTTCTTCCCCCACTGGGCCCAAACTGGCCCACCTGACCACACATAGCACAAAAACCCCCGCCACACACTGACCAAAAACCCCCCTTTTCTGACCACCCCAGCACAAACTGACCACCCGGGCCCCAAAACCTTGACCCCCCACCCTGACCATTTTAAAAAGGCCCCCCACACCAAAATGAGCACAAAACTGACCACACACGGCCACAAAACAAATTTCCCTTTCCCCCCCCCTGACCAAACCCCCCAAAACAATTTGTCCCTTTCCCCAAATTGACAACCCCAAAAAAGGCCCCAAAACTTTCCCAACCCCAAAACAATTGCTTTCCCCTCACTTTTACCACAAAACAATTTTAAACTTTCCCCCACTGACCAAAACATTTTTTTCAAAATTTTTTCTTTTCCACTGACCACAAAACAATTTTCCCTTTTTCTCACTAACCCAATTTTCAATTTTTCAAATGAACTAATTTCCCCCCCTTTTTAAACCACAAAAAAAATTGTTTATTTTTCTCACTGGCCACAAAAATTTTAAAAATTTTCCTACGATTTTGAAAACAAAATTTTAAATTAATTTTCTAAACAAAAATTTTCATTTCCTCCTAACTGATTTGTTTTTTTTGAACCAATTTCCTTTGATTTGGGGCAAATGGTTTGGGTTGGGGGGCAAAAATTTTGGTGTTAAAAATATGATTTTGGGGTTGGGAAATTTTCCCGATTTTAAATTGTTTAAATCAAAAAATTAAATTTAAACTTATAGATTTGGGTTTTTGGAAAAATCATAGATTTAAAATGTGGGGCAATCATAGATTTTGGTTTTTGGACTCATGAATTTTTGATTGTTGGGGGGAAACATAGATTTTGGGGGGGTTTAAAAATCCCCTTTTAAAAATTTTTGGACAATCCGGGTTTAGGTTTTTGGGGGGAAACCCTAGTTTGGGTGTTGGACAAAACCCCTAGAGATGGGTGTTGGACGATGATAAGAATGTAAAAGTTAAAAAACAATTTCCCCTCTGTCTAATGTTAACACCTCCCATCTGTATAATGTTAACATTGTTCCATCTTAAAAAATTAACATTTCCCCCTGTATAAAAGTTAACATTTTTCCATCTGTAAAAAGTTAACAATTTTCCCCCTCTGTAAAAGTTAAAAATCCCATCTGTAAAAAGTTAACCCTTTCTTCTTTAAAAGTTAACTTTTCCCATCTGTATAAAGTTTTTAAAAATTTCCCCTCTGTATAATGTTAACATTGCCCCTTTTGTATAAATTAACATCCCCTCCCGTTTTTTAAAAAAATTTAAACATATTGTTAAAAAAATTGCCCCTCTGTATAAAAATTAACATTTCCTCCCGTTTGTTAAAAATTAAAATTCCCTCTTTTAAAAAACATTTCCCTCTTAAAAGTTAACATTATCACACTGTTTAAAAATTAACGGTGACATCCATGTTTTTTGGAATTTGAAATAATCAATAACGGATCGTTAAAAATATAAATTTATCTGAACCCTTTTTTTCCCCTTTTTAAACTAGTAACTAGTTTTTTTGGAAAATTTTTTTCCAGTTGTTGAACTTGTAACTAGATGTGTGTAGACATTTGTTCATTTTTAAAATAGTAACTAGATGTGTGTAGACATTTTTCACATTGTTAACAATAACTAGAGTGTGTGAACATTTTTTTCCATTTTAAACTAAATAACTAGATTTTGTGGGCATTTTTCCCCAAATTTTTCAGTAACTAGTTTTGTTAAACATTTGTTTAAATTTTTAAAATAATAACTAGATTTGTGTAGACATTTTTTTTCCCTTTTAAAATAATAACTAGATTGTTTTAGACATTTTTCCCATTTTAAACTAATAACTAGTTTTTTTGAATTTTTTTCCCCTTGTTAAAAAGTAACTAGTTTTGTGTAGACATTTTTCACATTGTTAAACTAAATAACTAGTTTAAATTTGGGCATTTTTTCCTTAAAAAATAAAAGATGTTTAACAATTCCCATTGTTCTTAAAGATGTATGTTTTAAAATTTGTTTCCCAAAAAAAGCCATTTGGTGTTCATAATTTTCCCCCAAAATTGGTTTAAATTAATAACTGGAAGGGGAAAAGGAAAGTTTTTCAATTGGTTAAAATGAAACTAGAGGTTTAAATTGTTTTGTTAAACTTTTAAAAGAGTGGTAACCCTTTGCACTTTTAAATAAAAATGAGGGAAAAACATTTTTTCCCCCGTTTAAATAAATAACAAATAATGGGGAAAAGTTTGGGGCATTTTTTTCCCCTTTTTTAAAAAAACCTAGATGTAGTAGAATTTATTCCCCCCTTTTTAAAAAATTTAATTTTGGGTTTAAAAATGGTTTTTCCCCGTTAAAAATTCAAATGTATTGCATTTTTTACATTGTTAAAAATTCAAATGTTTGCTTAAATTTTTAAAATTGTTAAAAAATAAAATTTAAACCTTGCCCCCCTTGTTAAACTAGTAACAAAAATATTTTGAAAAAATTCCTTTTAAACCAAACTTGAGTTTAGAAATTTAAATTCCCCTTTTAAAAAAAACAAAGTGTTAAAAAATTTGGTTTTTTGGGAAACCAAAAATGTTTGTTTTGAGCAAGTTTCCCTTGAAAAAAAACAATTTTAGACAATTTGTTTAAAAAGAAAACTTAACTAGTTTTTTAAACATTTTTTCCAGTTAAATAATTCAAATGTCATTTTTCCCTTGAAACTAAAACCCAAATTTGTGAACAGTTTCCATTGTTCCTGGTTTTAACATTTTTTCCCCAGTTAAAAATAATAGGTTTTTCCCCCGTTTCCCTTTTAAAATTCCAGGGTTGCATTTATTTTCCCCCTTTTAAACTAAAATAAGTTTTAAAATTTTCCCTTTTTTTAAAATTTTTCAGGTGTGTAAAATTTCCCCGTTTAAACTTAAAAATTTTGGGTTTTTTTCCATTTTTCTTTTTTGGAAATTTTTATTTTAAAAAAAAAGGGGGTTAACATTTTTATTTTTAAACTTAAATTTTGCCAAATTTGTTCCCCCTTTTTCTATTTAATAGAAAATTGGCATTTGTTCCCAAAAATAAAAGTTTGGGGAACAGGATTTTTCTATAACAAGGGGTAATTTTTCCCTTTTAAAAAGGAACAAAGTTGTAAAAGCCCTTGAAACTTCTTAGAAGTTGTAAATTTTTCCCTTTTCTTCCAATTTGTCTTTGTTTTCCTTTTAAAAAAGTCCAGATTTTTAAATTTTTTAAGAAATAATAAATTTGATGTATGGAAAACAAATTTGTTTAAATTTTAAAAGGACGTGTTTTGAGAATTTTTTTCCCTTTTAAATATCATTTTATGTTGAAAAATTTTTCCCCTTTTTAAAAAAACAACCCTTTACCCGGAAAATTTTATTTTCCATTTTTAAAAATTTAAAAGTTTTGTGAAATTTTTACAAGTTAAAAAATTAAAGGTTTGGGAGTTTTTTTCATTCTTTCTAATAATTTTTTATATTAAATATTTTTTATTGTTTAAAAAAAAAACAGTTGGTAGGGCAGTTCCCTTGCTGCTAGATGGTGTGCAATTCCCTTTTAAAACTTCTAAAGGTTTGGTTTTTTCCCATTTTTAAAAAGAAAAAAAGTTTGGGGAAAAAGCCCCCGAAACATCCC
>JADZMA010003009.1:0-10504 GCA_020796225.1 Arion vulgaris
TCACCCTCCATGTACTCCTCAAACTGACATGTGCTGATGTTGTTTCTCACAAGTGTCAGTACTCAACCCTTTCTTCTATTTTTTTCGGTCTGATTGGTAGCACTGGAAGCCTCTGACTTTGAAGGCTACATCTTCATTCAAGTGGGTCTCTTGCAAACAACACACATGTACACTTCGTTTAGGATGTTTTCAAGTTCTACTTTTTTACTGTAGTCATCTTTTTTGCTGTTCACACCCTCAGCATTCCAGTGCATTATTTTAAGAAATTGGCCAGTTGCTCTATTCTTATGCCTCCTAGCTCCACAGGGCAAATGAGAATGACATCCAGTAGCTGAGCTTGAACCCTTTCGAGGTAGAGGGCCCGGCACTGCACCTGCCTGAGTGTCCGTCACAGGGCGAGCACCAAATCTTTTCGAAGACATAGACATATTCATATGCGTTTGTGCGTGGCAACCTGATTGCTATAGTGCGCCTCTTGGCTGGCTGCCTCCGACTTTAGCACTATTGCTGCTAGAGAAGACTGTGGTCTAACTCGAGGGATAGAAAAATTGTAATAGAAGTAGGAGATAAGACAAGAAAAAGATGCCCTCCTCAAGAGAGAGGAGGGCTGCCATTTAACCCATAGTTGGGGATGGAGTGGTTGCAGCCAGAGCATTTACCACTCGCCGGTGGGTTCTGCGCTGTCACCTTATGAGACCCCATCCTGATCCCCGCCTTTTGGTCTGGCCTTTCACCTTCAGTCTGTTCGGCTTGGTTTGACCTGCCAGGAGTTAGACTCTCGCCGACATAGCCTGAAGGATCACCAAGGCACACAAACCCTCCAACCACGATAAGGTAGGCTAATCTGGAGGATTTGTACAACTAAAGATTGTAGTTTTGTACAACTAAAGATTGTAGTTTTGTACAACTAAAGATTGTAGTTTTGTACAACTAAAGATTGTAGTTTTGTACAACTAAAGATTGTAGTTTTGTACAACTAAAGATTGTAGTTTTGTACAACTAAAGATTGTAGTTTTGTACAACTAAAGATGGTAATTTTATAAAAGTAAAGATTGTAGCTTTAACAAACTAAAGAATGTAGTTTTGTAAAAGTAAAGATATATAAACAATCCTAAACTACCAGACAATTATACTTTGATATTGACTGTGTCCAAGTGGTTAGAGGGGCCCAAATTGGGGTGTAAAGAATAGAGCCCCTGTTACCTGCCACGCATGTCGTAAGAAGTGACTAAGGAGGTTGGGCGTGAGACTAGCTACCCCACCCCGTAAAAATCATTAGATAGCTACAGAAACCATAACAAGAAAATTTCATAGCTCGCCACCCGAGGAAGAAGAAGGATCCCGCAAGGAGTGACTCATGTAGCGACCCAGTGAAATAGCACATGGAGACGAGTGGAGATGAATGAGAAAATAGGAGTCTGAAGATGGCTTAATACAGGCTTCAAGCCGTGAAACCACGTCTTAGATAGCAGGCTTAGGCCCTTGAGACTAGTTAGATAGCAGCTTGCAAGGCTTGAAGACTAGTCTATAAGCAGGCTTGCAAGGCTGTTGGACCGTTAGATAAGCACAAGGCCTTGTAAACCTACGTCTCCTAGGGGCAAAGGGTGAAGAAGAAGAATTGACTGCATTTATCCTTTTAATATATCAATTGTAACTGTGCAGTGACATGATCAGATGAGAACAAAGAAGTGTGTTCGCATACACATGTTGAGAACCACTGATGCCAATTGTAGTAAGATGAAAATGATTCAGAAACATTGATTTTGTGTTCTATACACAAGTTGAGAACCGCTGATGCCAATTGTAGTAAGATGAAAATGATTCAGAAACATTGATTTTGTGTTCTATACACAAGTTGAGAACCACTGATGCCAATTGTAGTAAGATGAAAATGATTCAGAAACATTGATTTTGTGTTCTATACGTGAGAACCATTTCAATGTGTAGATGAAATGATTCAGAACATTGATTTGTGTTCTCACATTGGGAACTATCAGTTAAGATGAAATGATTCAGAAACATTGATTTTGTGTTCTATACACAAGTTGAGAACCGCTGATGCCAATTGTAGTAAGATGGAAATGATTCAGAAACATTGATTTTGTGTTCTATACACAAGTTGAGAACCGCTGATGCCAATTGTAGTAAGATGGAAATGATTCAGAAACATTCCATTTCATGAGAAGAAAAAGAAGAATTCAACAATGTCGAAGTTATATTGATTTAAGCATTACATGTGTACTTAAATTGACAATGAACTGTGTCGATGACTAACGCTATTAGTAAATGCTCTGAACATGCAGAAGAAACAATTAAAAGAAGTAGCTTTGATGTCTATATTTGATCAAATCTAGACTAGTATTTACTTTGTAGCAGCTCTTTGTTCTTGTCAGTTTAAGTATTGAATAGAACTGAGAACTCGGTTGATAAATCTATGCGACATCTTTGCTAGTCAGACAAGCGATATGTTTTACGTGACTTGTTAAATGTGTGGAAGAGAGACCAAATTACTACATAGTATATGTCATTAGTGGGTGTCTGTGGCTTAGCGCTGGTGATCGCAATCACAACCCAATATCGCGGAGGGCAATTTGGAAGCTAATTTGTTTCCGTGGATATTTGAGAATGGTAAAAAAGATACCTCACCGTTCTAAAAGCAATGGTAAACTACTGTGGGTATAAGTGATTAATAAATCAACGACTTGTTTACTGTTATTGATGACAACGACCTGTAAAGGACGTTTTTCACCCATTCATATAAAAAAAGATATCCTTATGATGATTGCTGGAGCTACGGAATTCGAGATTTTGGTAACACTCTCGACAGATGGCTTGCCATGTTTACGGAGAAGGACGGGATTATATGTGGATACCCACTTCAGCGTTGTCAGTCCATCGTTCTCATGCCCTTTAGACATCTTGTCCTGAGCAGATCTGTGTCATCCTAACAGTCCTTCGGAATTTCCCTTTTTCATAAGTCAGATGTCCGCCTTATTTGAGTTCTACTTATATATGTTCCTTCTATTCCAGTTATTCGAGATTCTTCTGCAACCTGGCTTCAAAATCTTATGTATGCTTTTAATGTCTTGTTAAATGTCATTTTCACCTTATGTTGTCACTAGTAGTATGTATGCTCTTATTATCCTTATCTTGGTTTTTTCTGTTAGTTAAATTTCATACTGAATTTATTTGTTTAAGTTTTTGTAAATGTGTGTTTGTTTCTTTATTTCCTTATTTCATTTCCTTCACAACCATGTTTCATACCATGCGGCATATAGAGAATACGATGCTTGTTTCGCGTTTTTCTTTGATCAATTGTCCATGATGGGTGATGGTGTCAACAGCGCACTCTTAGCTTTTACTTCCCAGTGTTTCTTTCATACACAATTGAAACTGTGTCGACTTGCGACCAGCTATAGTCAATAAAAATACCACCCAGACCGATGAATTTAATCCAGGGACACACGCTAAAGAAGCAAGTGTACTAATCACTACGCCATCGAGACTCTTTAAGCTTGCATAAAAGTACTAAACCTTCGTACTCACAATGGACTTTTTGGTCTAAATTTGCACTCATCATCAAATTCTGTTTGTAAGCTGGGTTTTTCCTCCAGCTCTTGTTCTCCAGATATGCACTGCCTACTGTTGATCATTTGTCGACTAAATCTGTCAAATAGCGAACAGCATTGTGGGGCTCTTGTGGAGCCTTGGCTGACAGTCAGGCAGACAGCTGCAACAACACATTATAACAGCCACAATTTAATATGCGACGTTGACAACATTAAAATAAACTTCAACAAAATTGAAGTAATGACATTCGGTAAGAAAGGAAAGAACTACCAATATCTCCAAAGACAAACTTTATTTAAAACAAATTTAAAATGTTAAATCTCTTGTGAGCATTCCTTTAACAAAGAGAATAAAAATTAACGATATCCAAGAAAGATACAACAACGCTAATTAAATCATACGACAAATAAAACAAATTTAAAAATGCAAACATGTCACCATGACAAATAAAAGAGCATTTTGCAATACGATATTTCTCACGAGATTATGCTATTAGTGACATTCCTTGACAACAGAAAACATGAGAAAAACTAGTTAGAACAGAGATGAAGTATCTGCGCACAGTGCTGGCGCCCATCGCAAACGATGATGAGAACAGCATCAGATGTGTGCTGCTGCGGCTATCTTGAGTGTGCGGAGGTAACTGTAGAGTCCAATCCTAGAACATACTCCCCTACCACAGGTGGAGCATACATGATCAAGGTTAGACATGTGGGTGTGGTGTGTTCTGTCTTTTCGTGCAGCTCACTTTCTCTGTGACTCAATGGCAGGGGATTCTCAACTATGCGGGTTTCTCTTGTGCTGGTACAGCGCCACATGGGCGATCTTCGCCAGGGATTCCAGCACGTGGTGTCTATATCAAAATATTTCTGAGACACTTTAAAAGTGTCTTTAAAGCGTGTTTTTCTGTCCACCAACAGAACGTCTGTACCATTCAAGCTCGCCATATATCAACTTTTTTGGGATGCGTTTATCAGACATCGGAGCACACGTGACCGGCCTATGCACTTGGGCCTTCTGCAACAGGATGTTGACGCTTGGAATTTTTACTCTTATGAGAACTTCGGTATCTGAAATTTTGTCCTGCCTGTTTAATTTTAGTATTCTGCGTAGACAGCTTCTGTGGAAGTGGTTTCGTTTCTTGTATGTCTGCTACAACCTGTTCATGTCTCGCTGGCATACAGCAGCGTGGTTAGCACTATGGCCTGGTAAACTTTCAGTTTTGGGGCTATACTTATCCCCTTCCGTTCACACACAGTGACACGTAACCTTCCAAACGCAGCACTGGCTGTGGATATATTATTGTTGACCTCAGAGTCTATGTTTGCCGATCTGGATAGGATGCTGCCAAGATAGGAAAAGTTGTCCGCTGGCAGGAGACGCTAGTGTTTAATGTTGATGACTGGATGGGTTACTACCATAACGTGCCTACAATAATCGACACTCAGGGTGTAGAGCACGAGGCAGGCCAAGAACACGATGGATAGATAACATCTCAGAGTCCCTGCGAGAGCATGGACTGACAACATCAAGCGCAACACAACTGGCACAAGATAGAAACTAATTCCCCCACAGCGCTTCATGGCAAATGTGGTTAAGATAAGATAAGAAAAGATAAGACTGAATGGTAGTACTGCTCTCTAAGTGTGAGCTGGAACATGCCCTCTGTTGTCTTTGTATTAATGGTAACAGTGCTGGTAGTAACACAAAGAGTATCAACGTTTTGCAAAGAAGACATCAACAAAATAAATTGGGTTCAACGTCAGTTCTAAAATTGATCAAGAAACAATAAAGTAAATGGTTCGGCCACATAACTAGACTACCAACAGACAGTGCGCATCAAAGAATATTGTTTTTCATATGTAGTATACAAGGTCAACCACGCAGATGTCGACCACATAATTAACAGAGACGGTGAAAAACACCATGTATGAAGAGCACACAAAAGTTCGTTCTAGAAATACCGTCTTATTCTTGAAATGTTACCAGGATTAAGGAAAAGAAAGAACATATATGTATACACTAAAGCTAAAGTGTATTTATCAGAAGAAAATAATATGTAGTTATTATTTGTTAAGTTTATGAACTTATCCATTGTGAAGTTTTTATCTTTAAAGTGCTGTAAACGTAGACGAAAAACGTCATATATATATATACAGTGGCGGCTCGTGATCGTTTTGTTGTGGAGCCAGACACATTTTCGGGAAAATCATGGTTTTGGGTTAGGTTATATTTTAATCTATGAAATAATAAATACACGTTACACATTATTTTTGGTGGGGCCCTCTGGCCCTTAATGACGAGCCGCCACTGTATATATACATATATATGACCCTAGTATATATATATGATACATATATATTACCCCGGGCTTCCCCTTATGGATACGTCCCAGTTGGCAGAAATGGGATGTCATCTACCGAGATTTTTGCACAAAGCATGAACTACTAGCTCCAGCAAACTCCTTGGATCTCATGAAACAAATGCACACGTCACTCGGTCTGGATTCGAACACATAACTTCCAGAACGACATACAATCGTTTTAACCACTTCACCATAGAGTTTACCATCATATAACACGATATTATATTCTTCACATCTTAGTAATGGGTGACTGATATAGATTGCTTTCTGATTGAAATATTTTATGCAGATTTTCATTTTCTGTAGAAATAATTGACACTTAATTAATCCGCTTCATATTTTGACAATGATTCTAGTAAAAACTAAGATCATACATTTTCATTAACGATTTAATCAATTTTTACATTCAATTTCTAATCATAGAGGAGACTGCAGTCAAACTATGTAGCAAGGCGAAACATGTAATAACAAATTACTGTTGTTTTTACGAAACACAAAAACAATGACAATATACAGCAAAGTTTCGATCAAAAGGATACACCAAGCAAAGGATACACCAGGAGTGACGAATTTCACCGTACACTACATATATACTAGAACAGAAACATCCCAGCGGTCCTAAAATCTAAAACGAAAATATGTGACTAAAAAGGAATAAAATAAATAAATAAGCAGTAATGTATAATTAGTTGATATTTACGTCGAAAATATGAAACTGCTTGAACGTGGGAAACTGTTTTAATGGAGAAGGAAGGATGGGAGGGGGGGGACGTTACAAAATGTATTTCTTGCAAAGTGGGTGGTGGCTTGAATAAGTTTGGGAACTTATGATTTAACTAAAAATGTGAGCATGACAGCTGCAAAGAGACAGAGTAATTCCGAAGGACTGTTAAGGTGGCAAACTTCAGCTCAGGAAAATCTATTTGATGATGAGTTCAGCATTTTTTTTTATGAGCGTCTGGCGTAATGAATTAGTGCACGGCTCCCAATGCTGGAGACCTGTGTTCAAACCAAGTTAAGTGCAAGAATTGTTGTTTCTGTCATGGTATAAAAGAAAATCATAACCTGTACAGCTTAGCGGCGACTGCACTAGCCATGCGACCATCAACTTTCTCAAACCCTCTTTTTAACAACTTTTTTTTTGCATGATTTATCATCTTTTAAGCTTTCTAGCTTGTCCTGAGCAGAACTTTGCCACCCCAACAATCATCCAGAATTTCTCTCTCTCATAGGTCAGATGTCCTGCCTCTGCAGCCGTCATGTTCAAACCATCAGTTACATCCTGAATCCATCTTCTGCGTGGTCTTCCTCTTCTTCTCTTTGCTAGTATGCCACCTTCCATGATGGTCTTCTCCAGCCATTCATGTCTTTTAATATCTAAAAAACCTCAATTTTCTTTCTTATTTGTAGCATCAGCTAGTTTTCTTTGATTTTGAGTTCTTTCTGGATAGATCTATTTGTTCTCTTATCCGTCCGTGATATACGAAGGACTTTTCTGCTCATCATACACCTATATTCAAAAGCGTTCTATAATTTTTAAGTTATATTTGTTAATATTATCTTATACTTCAACTTTCTTATCTCCTTTTTCTTTGCTTTCAGCAAACTATCTACAGATCGTTCTTAGCCGGTTAACTCATTTTTATTAATTAAATCTCAGCAGGTCATCTTGTTTATTATTTAAATCTCAGTTATTTTTAATGCCCCACCTCGTTTATTATTCATTGTTTTTAAATATCAACTCATTTTTATGTAAATTTGAGCTGCTGATCTCTTTTATTATGCAATACTTAACCTGTCACCTTCGTTATTACGTAAATGTGTGCATGTTAATTCATTTATAACTTTTAGTCCGTCATTGCATTTATTATGCGTTTTCTTGTTGATAAATATGTCTCTCTCGATTTAAGCAGTTTGGGGTTACCAGTTGTATAGCTGGATACCCGAGGCGTAGAGTGAGGAGTGTGTTTAACCAGCTATCTACAGGAACCATCAATATACATACTCTTTGATATCTGTTGGGGGAGACTGAGCACCTATGGGTCAGTCCGTAGTGTAATGGCATTAGTTTAGTAACCAATAACCACTTCTTCTTGCGTTCGTTCTTTGCTGCGACCATGTGATCATCCTTATTGTGATATATAAGTGATCTTTGACAAAAACAACAAACGTTGAACCCCTGTTGAAATTAGGTCTCTACTTGTGTATGGTACCATGCACGTGTAGGTCAGGGCTTTCGTATTTCTCCAGTGGTAAATGTTTTGAGTATGTCTCGCTCACAACCATTACTCCAACACTTCCCACGAAGCAGGACTTTTGGCGCCGCCGTTTTGGCGCCGACCGTTTTGCGCTGGATTGGCGCAGACCGTTTTGGCGCTGATTTTGGCGCAGGATTTTTGGCTCAGAGCCGTTTTGGCGTCATTTAAAAATAACTTCATATTTAACTTAACGTTTATAAATAACTGTTTTCAATAAATTATAAATTTTTAATAAATCCAATGCAATGCAAAATATATCAATTAAAAAAACGTTTAACGAATACTGTTAAATATTTTACTTCTAGCCAATGCAAATAATCAACTTATAAAACTTGAATAAAGTTTAACGAATCTTATTCAATATTTTACCTTTAATAAGTTTTCCGAAAGTTCGTGTTTTTAATCCATCAAAAATTATGCAATTCCTCTCAGTTTCAGTTTCAGTTTGGAATATCTTCATTGTACTCCGGACATGTCCATAGGTGCTCCGATCTCCTTCTCAATATCTCCATCAGCGTCCAGCGACTGACCGTACCAGTTCTATTTTGATTGATGAGCCTACTCGTATACCTGTTGTACCGTTCTTTTCTTGCCACACCAATCTTCAAACCCAGTTCTCGCAATCTAGTAGTTGACGTGGATTGGTTTAGATGAAGGTCGCCAGAACTTCTTGGAATGGTCTGCACTGAACTTATCGAACACATAAAAGTATCCTTCGTGATTCAACTTTTCTTTGCCACGCTTTGACGGAACATTTTCCATTTTAATGGGTTCACAGAATTATAATAATAGTATGTGATAAATTTATCTAATTCTACTTATTTTGAGATTGAGTCTAGAACATTCTTACACTTTTATAGACTAAAAGCGCACGTGTGATTAGGCAGAAGCGGCAAATACCGGTTTAGTTCACTTTACGGGTAAACGGGTCAAGCTATTAACATTTGGAAGGGCGGCAGGATTTCTGACATTTGCGATGGACAAGATGTGACACTCAGTCGGTCAGCGTGTCAATTCTCGATCATCTCAAATGAAACGGCTGATGATATAATTCAGACACCTGGCATTTGTTCCAATAAACGCTGATGTATAAGTATATTGTTTCATTAGAGTTAATATACATGTACACTCAAAATTAAAATAATATTAAGGTTATTGAAATTTATTGAGAATCTGTTAGCCAAAACGTCCTGCGCCACAAACGTCCTGCGCCAAAACGTCCTGTGCCAAAACGGTCGCGCCACAAGTCGCGCCAAACAGGCGCCAAAACGTCACGTACCGCTTCCCCATCCTCCGTAAAGGTTTTCTTTAATGATCTGTTTGCCGTATATGTTGGTTTGCATCATATCTACGCCAAAGAGTGTAACCAATAACCAATAAACAACAACCAAATATGTGTCAAAATATAGAGAAAAAGGTTTCTGTTTTGTAGGAACATAAATGTCTGTTGATATGTATGTAGTAATGTATGTTTTGTTTCAATAAGTGTGTCTATTAATAGTTAAGTACAGTGGCGGCTCGTGATCATTTTTGTTGGTGGGGTCAGACACATATTTTTCGGAAAAATCATGGTTTGAGACTGTTATATTTTAAGTTATAAAATATACATTACATATTATATTTGGTGGGCCGCCCAAGTGTCCCTTAATGACGAGCCGCCACTGGTTGTGTACATATGTCTGTTTTGTGCAAACTAATATTTATTTGATATATGATATCTGTTTTGTGCTTCATGAATCTATAATTAAGATAGCTTTTTAAAACTGCCGTAATCTACAAATCCTCCTAACGACCTTCTTACTGGACAAAATCTGAAACAAAGAGTTATGTTCTTTCTTCCTGTCTGTCATGTGTTTATATCTTATTTGTTTTAATCCTATGAATGCATTTTCTTCTGATATATCTGTTCCGTGTCTTCTACGTTGTCCTCTGCAGTCATATTTACGTATGGCATGATTTATTAATCTGTTTTTTGATTGTTCTTTCATTTATCACATTTATCAAATCCTCATTACTCAGATTAGTAAGGATCATCATTATATCACACTCCTGACACGTTCGTAGATGATCGGATCTTACTACCATTATCTATCTATACCAGTGCATTCCGACTAATCATATCAGTTCTGTGTTTGGCTTGTGTGGTGCTAGGTGTGCAAGGGAAGCACAGAATATTACCACTGCGACCTACAATGCATGTCGTTAGAGGTGACTAATGTGAGCCCTAGTAAATAAAAACAGCCAGAAATCGGATGTACTTGCCTACTTGTAGGTACATAACTGGCACAACGTACAATCGCTCTTAGGCTCA
>JADZMA010003010.1:0-10494 GCA_020796225.1 Arion vulgaris
AAAAGGGCAAATGGGTGACATCCAAACTGTCACCTAAAAAACATCCAAGCATTAACATGGCAGTAAAACGACAACTATAAACTCATATTTTTCCAACTTTTTTGATATCAGTGCCAAACATGGCCTGACTAAACAAAAGAAAAAAAGATTAAAACAGGGAAGAGATTCTACGAAAAGCTATCAAGTTACAGGAGAGATGAGTGAGAAACGAGAATATCAGAAGCATCGTTGGTACTATACCATGCATACAGTACATCGAAGCAAAAAGTCAAGTGGTTCGGCCATCTATTGAGAATGGAACCCATTTACTCCATCACGTGCCTATAATATCGACACTCGGGGCGCAAGCACGAGGCAGGCCAAGAACACGATGGATAGATAACATCTCAGAGTCCTGCGAAGGCATGGACTAACAACGTCAGCACCAACACACCTGGCACAAGATGGGAAACTTTCTCCCGACCTTCAACCAAATGGGTTGATAAGATAAGAAGACTTAATCTTTCTAATTGTATGTGTCATCTCTCTCTCTCTCTCTCTCTCTCTCTCTCTCCTTTTTTATGAATAACATCACGCTAAAAATAGATGGTCTCTATGGTAAAAATGTAAACAAATGTTTTCTTTCTCCCAGAAACTCAAAGCAAAGGGCTGGAAGCCCAATCAGATTTACAAGAGCATAGACAGACCAGTTTTCATATTTATCAATTTAGTTAAGCATTTTCCTAACTACTTTGTGTTACCAGAACCAAACATGGACAATGAGCAAAGCGCAGTGCAAAAAATAATTACATGTGAAATGCGGTGCCTGCGTTTCCCAAACAAACCAGAAAATACAAGTCACCAACATAAAGCATGATGGCACTTTGAATGAAGACTAACGATTGCTTGCCAAAATGTCGTCAAGAACTTGATACCTTGTGTTTTAAAAAGTAGTTTATTAAACTTGAAAAAATAGTTCTTTTACCGATGTTTGAACTCGGGGTCCTCAAGACTGTGATATCGATGTTCTACTTAACCACTAAAGTTGTGGCTCCTGTCTATATATCTAACAATATATAAACAGGTTATCTAATTTAGAAACTTGATATATACATTATATATTACTAATATATTTTTGTTCTTCTGCGTTCTCATATTATTAATATATAAATATGCAATCATATAATAAATATGTATATGTTGCAAAATACAATAGTGTTTATTTGTTAAATGATTTTCCTTAGTTTTTTTGTATGATTTTTTTGTGAATCCAAGTTTTTTTTTTGGACAGAACTGCAGGATATGCTCTGTGTTTCAGTCTGACCTGCACATTATGCAGTATTATCTTATCTTATCTTATCTTACCACATTTGCCTGAAATGTCGTAGAAATTATTTCTATCTTGTGCCGGTGGTTGCCTTGACGTTGTCAGTCCATGCTTGCAGGGACTCCAGATATTATCTATCCATCGTGTTCTTGGCCTGCCTCGTCTCTCGCCTGAAGTTCGGTTATAGGCACGTGATGGTAGTAAATGTGTTCCATTCTCATTAAATAACCATTTGAATCTTGCTTCTCGATTACTTATGCATGGTATATTACCAACGATGATTCTGATATTCTCTTTCTCACTCGTATCTCCTTGAACTTAACAGCTTTCGTAGTATTAAAGCAGCTTTATTTTTTGTGGTTGGAGCGTCAGTGTCCTGTTCTGAGAGTCAAAAGATTGTTTTTGCTTTTTTCTGTTTAGTCTGCTGATGGGATTTGTGACTGTGTACTGTGGTTTTTTACCGCCATAACTGTTGTCTTTGTATTTACCTTGATATGCAACAGTTTACAAACACATCTGATATTCACTACGATGATACAGTGAAGGTCAACAGTTCAAGCTCTGTTCGATAGTTGTTGAAGAAATAATTTAGAAGGATTTTCTTCTTCTTTTGTCGTCACTGCTACCTGGTTGTTGCCCAGTGTCGTGGTATGCAGTAGAAAGGGATTTCAGTGGCGGCTCGTGATCATTTGTCTTGGTGGGGTCAGACAAATATTTTTCGTAAAATAATGGTTTTAGGTTAGGTTATATTTTAGTATTTACTATGCTTGGTTCCATCCCAATTTGTGGAATCTGGTTCATTTCAGCCATACAGAAGTTTTTGTTGTGTTTTTATCCATTCAACCCAACTTACCCCTATCCATATTGTCTGCAAATCCCGGAAAGGTGTCAACTATTCGACAAGGATTTAAAAACACACTCAGATTTATACAAACTGGACTCGATTTCGGTCGAACATGTCGGGTGTGAAAATTCCTAACGGATAAACTGTGGGGATTTCTTGTGATTGCGGTGTGATTTACACGGTTTCTCAATAAAAGCGGATTAAACTGTGATTGGTGTCGTGTTTGTGTATGTTGGTCGAGCAAACGCCTGACCGTACATTGTGGCCCTGAGTGTGCCGGCCCCGATCGGAGAATAGCGTAACCTATTATCGATGGTGGCACCGCGTGGCGATGGCTAAGTGCGAGTCCAACCTGCTGCCTTGTAGGTTAATAAATTAAGGCTAAAGGTGGGCGTCGACAGAAACGCCCAGAAGACGGGGGCACTGTGCAGCTCAATTCGTTTACGACGACATCGACTAGTAGTAGTAGTAGTAGTAGTATTTACTATTATTTGTCTATTCCGGGAAGTTATTCCTTCTTTTTGAACTTGAATGTCAAACCCGTAGACATTAACCAGCGTTTCCCAAAGTGGGCAGTATCCCCTGTGGCGCTGAAGTCTTCAGGGGCGATGGTGGGTTCAGAAGAATTTTGGGGAGTTTTTTTCTTGATTTTGCGATTGAATAATCATTAAAAATTTGAATTCTGTATTTTAAATTCATCTTTCCATCTTACGATCCATTTAATATCAATTTTCTATTTCATGTATATAATCATTTTAAAATTGACCATATATTCAGAAACATATATCAATTTTCTATGTCAAAGTGAAAATAGAGCATTTATATATATGTGGGGGGCGTTGGCAAACTGTTATAACAGGGGGGGGGCGTTACAAAGTGTATGTCGTGAAAAATGGGTGGGCCGAAAAGTTTGGGAATCTATGCGTTGACTTTATTTTATTTTAAGCTTTATATATTTAACTTTTAACGCTAATTAGTATCACGTTAAAAGCAATATGAACAAATAATTTATGAATAATAAACACTTACAAATTCTTAGGAAGCCGAACCCTGGCCGTTAATGAAAGCGCCATGGATTAATTAAATTAATTTTAACCTGTGAAGGTTTCTTCCAAACTGAACATACAATAATTGCTATATTCACTCTTGTTTGTTCTGTAATCATGAAACAAGACCTAGTGTCTAGTACTACCTGTTTTTTTTTTATAATCTGCAACATACATAAAACTATTCTACTCAAGTATGTGAAGTCGATTTCATCAATGATTGTGGCTCATTTATGTGACATGGGCGAGTCTCAGACACTGGACAAGTGCAGAATTAGAGTTAGGGTTTTGGGCATGCCAACGTGTCGTCTTCGTGGTAGAGAGAAAGATATACTAATCAATTTCTCATCGGTACATTGGACAAGTGATTTTTGGGTGGCTGTTGCAGTGGAGGACGGAGAGCATAGAGTGTCAATGTGTCTTGATGTCGATCGCATAACATAACTTTTACATATATTACAATAACAGAATCTACACCCCACACACGTGGCGGGTTCATTAAAGGGGCCCGTGGAGACAAGCCCAAAAAATAATGTAACGTGTATAATTAAATATAACCTAATCTAATACCAGATTTTCCACACAAAGGATGTCTGTTACCAGTAAAACTTAGAGCCGCCATGCACCAAAATATATTACAATAACAGAATCTACACACACATATTTGCAAAACAGAATCTACAACAAAACACACACATATATTACAATAAAATACACACACATACACAATATTACAATAACAGAATCTCACACACAAACACACATATATTGCAAAAACAGAATCTACAACACATGCATATATTACAATAACAGAATATAAAACACACACACTATATATTACAATAACAGATTAAAACATACACACATATTTACAATAACAGAATCTACACATTACAATAAGAGCGTGTGTTTTATGAAAATATTGTATTTTTGTCGTACTCGACAAAGTTAGGTGAGGTGATCCAGGTCAACTCATGAACTCTGAGGATTAAATAACATTTTATTTTTATTTATATTGTGACATATTGCAGGCATATACTGGGTAGACAGGCAAAAGAAGACTACCATTATAGCATCAGGATAACTGGGTAGACAGACAGGCATAAGACAGAACTACAAAAAAACAGATTTTAAGTGAATTTTTCTTTACACTGAGAGCCGCGGTAGCTGTTGTTAGTGAACTCCTTCTCAAGGCTGGTGGTCTGGGTTCAACTCCCGCAGTCTGCGGAAATTTTTCCGACCGCGACGGCTCTCAGGTCGACCTGGCCTTAAGTGGTACCAGACATGCTCTGGGAAAGTAAAGGCGGCCGACGTGATGCTGACCACATCACCCATCGTGTGCCGACGGTCAATGAAGAATACAGGCCTAACACTGTATTGTCTATATACACGAGGTATGAAGGGTTCCTTTACTTTTTTTATCTTTACACTGCATAATTAATTCTATCTATTAAATTCTCTATTCTCTCTACTACATAATTCTATCTATTAAATTCTCTATTCTCTCTACTACATAATTCTATCTATTAAATTCTCTATTCTCTCTACTGCATAATTCTATCTATTAAATTCTCTATTCTCTCTACTACATAATTCTATCTATTAAATTCTCTATTATCTCTACTACATAATTCTATCCATTAAATTCCTATTCTCTTACTGCATAATTCTCTAAGCAATAAATTCTCTATTCTCTCTATTGCATAATTCTCTAAGCAATAAATTCTCTATTCTCTCTACTACATAATTCTCTAAGCAATAAATTCTCTATTCTCTCTACTGCATAATTCTCTAAGCAATAAATTCTCTATTTTCTCTACTACATAATTTCTTCTAAGCAATAAATCTCTCTATTCTCTCTACATATTCTATCATTAAATTCTCTATTCTCTCTACTACATAATTCTCTAAGCAATAGAATTATCTATTTCTCTCTACTGCATAATTCTCTAAGCAATAATTCTCTATTCTCTTACTACATAATTCTCTAAGCAATAAATTCTCTATTCTCTCTACTACATAATTATATCCATTAAATTCACTATTCTCTCTACTGCATAATTCTCTAAGCAATAAATTATCTATTCTCTCTACTACATAATTCTCTAAGCAATAAATTCTCTATTCTCTCTACTGCATAATTCTCTAAGCAATAAATTCTCTATTCTCTCTACTGCATAATTCTCTAAGCAATAAATTCTTATTCTCTCACTGCATAATTGTCTAACAATAAATTCTCTATTCTCTACTACATAATTCTCTAAGCAATAAATTCTCTATTCTTTCTACTACATAATTCTCTAAGCAATAAATTCTCTATTCTCTCTACTATAATTTCTAACAATAAAATTCTCTCTATCTACTACATAATTCTCTAAGAATAAATTCTCTATTCTTTCTACATAATTATAATCAATAGAGTTTGATGTTTTGTTACTATTATTCTCTAATTCTGATTTGCCTTTTACCGTCAGGTCGAAAAAAAGAGACACATGAAGCGAGCCTCCTTATACGCATTGTATACGAGGTGGAATTTAGTTCCTCGTTATCTGTATCCATCGTTTACGTTGTTTATTCTCTATGTCTCTTGCAGTTGTATCTAAGTGCTATTGTCCTTGTGGGAACTGCTTGGTGGTAACCTTGATCGTCCCCGAAACAATTTGATATGTTTTTTCTACATCTTCTAATCAGTAGCGGCTCGTGCTAAGTTTTTGTTAGGTGGGGCAGACATTTTTTTGTGTGGAAAATCATGGTATTGGTTAATTATAATTTAATTTATACACATTATTTTGGGGCTACCACTGGCCCTTAATGACACACCACTGCTTCTAATAGTTAAATTATCGCTTTTTTACGGGAATAATTCTACAATTATATTTTTTTTTCTGTAATTATTGTTTAATTCTCCAAACGTCTTTTTGTACCCATGGCGTCGTGATCATTTTTGTTGGTAGGGCCAAAAAAAATTTTTCGGAAAAATCATGGTTTTGGGTGTTATTTTTTTCTCCCCCTGAGGCCATTCCCTGTGGTGGGAGGGAGTTTCTGCCTCAAGATCCAGAAAGCTATGGCGGGAACGTTTTTTTCCCTGGAAGGTTCCCATGCCGGACAGGTCCAAGATTAGAGGTCAGACTAAATGTGGCCCCCTGGTCCTCAGGTTGGGGTTGGCATAGCTCAGCTCTCCCCATAAAAAAGAAAAATGTTACAGAAACTTCAAGGAAAAAAATGCCCCGATTCAGCGGTCTTGAGACAGAGTACACTGTCAGCATGAAAAATTTGTGAAAGGAAGGAAGCCCATGCGGGAAATTCAAGTCTGCTGGAATGTAAAAACTAAACTAAGAATAAGTTCGGGAACGTCAGAACAATATTCCGAGACCACAAAGAATCAGTGGTAAATGAGATGAAACACTTAAATTCACATTCTGGGGGTCAGCAGTAGATGGACAGGCTTCGGACAGACGACAACTAGAACAGAAACCATTTTATACTCGGAAGAGACAACGAATCATTCAGCAGGAGTTGCACTATGAAGGAAAGGTTGAATAAACACTCTTAGAGTGGCACCGATTAATAAAAGATTTTGAAAGCCCGATTTTGGAAACAAGGAAAGCTAACTATCATTCAATCTATGCACACTAACGAAGCAAGAAGAGGACAAAACACATTTTATAGAAGGTTACGGAAATAGTGGAAAAGGTTCCAGCTCAGAACGTTTTGTGCAAAATGGAGACTAAACGCAAAAGTTGGAAACAATAACAGACACGAGAAGGAATAATGGGGAAAGAGGGATGTGGCACTGCAAATGAAAATGGAGAAATGTTGAGCAATTTTTGTCTAGAAAACAGACTGATCATGGAGGACATTGTTTCACACGGACCATACACAAGTACACATGGATTCCAAATGGAAGAGATGAAAACCAGATAGACCACTTTAGTCACAGCAAATGGAACATTCGTGTAAAGGTAAAAGAAGAGCTGACGTGGGCGGACCACCCCTTGTCGTTGCCATGATCAGGCTCAAACTAAAGAAAACATATATACAAGCCAAGACAAGAACAGAATACTTTAATGTTAACCTTTAAAAGACAAGAGATTGCTACAAATATAGGAACTAAAACAGATTTCAAATCCTGTCCAGAGCAGTCAGACAAAACACCACAAATATCAAGAAAATGGAATGCGATCAAACACCTATAAAATGTTGCGTGAGTTCTGGGAACCGGAAAAGGGAAAACATAAGAGTGGATAAGTGGCCAGACCGGGAATCATCCAAAAGCGAAGGAGAAAAAACCCATCAATGGCATTAGATCAGAACGTCAAAAAGATAAGGCAAGAAAGAATATACAGAACTAAACAAAATGGTAAAAAGAAGTGCTAGAACAGAAAAGAAAATTTATGTAAGACAGCAGAAATAGCGAAAAGGCTGCTAGATGATCTGCACACCGAGAGATTCCAAACAATTATGCGGGGGTAAAGACACAACCATAACATGCCGGTCAGAAACAGTCTAGGACACTGTTGACAAAGAGCAGGAGCGGATATGAGATGGACATCCACTTTGAAGATGTGCTAACAGACCTGATCCTGAACATCCACCGGATATCCCACCGGTCGCACAGGATTTGATATCACCTCAATTGCCGAAAAGCAAGAAAAATAGTAAAGCATTGGATCCCTGAAAAACAAAAAAGCCCCGGAAATGATGAAATGACGAGGGGCCAGATCGATCCCATCTTGGCTCAAACATATTGACCATTGTTTGCAGATATCTGGAAAGAAGAATTGCCTAAGTTGGGACTGGGGTACTTATGAAAATCCCCAGAAAGGAATCTAACAGATTGCAATAACTGGAGAGGAATCCCTTGCTTTCAATCCCAAGTAAAATATTCTGCAAATTTTCATAATCGAAAACAAAAGCAGTAGACAAGTGTTACGAATGGAGCAAGCAGGATTTGGAAAGGAAGAGGGAAAAAATGAACATATATTTACCTCGTAACATTTTAGAACAATGAGCAGTGGCAAAAGGGCTATATATCAACTTCATAGATTTTGAAAAGGCATTCGACAGCGTCCCCAGAGACACCCATGGAAGATACTGAGACAATACGGCGTACCGCAAAGCTTGTCAATCATAGCCCCCTTCTATAAAGATTTCTCCTGCAACCTAAAGAATTCCAACAAAAAATTCCCAGTAAAATCTGGTGTAAGACAGGGGTGCGTTGTCTCTCTTTTGTTTAGTATTACAATTGACTGGGGCTAAAAATGCCATAAAAACCACAGAGGGAAAAGATGGACCTTCAGATGCTTTAGGACCTGGAAATTTGCAGACGATATAGCCTGGTGTCACACAAATATGAACATATACAAAGAAAAATACAATACTCCTTTAGGCAAGACAGTAGGCCTCAAAACAAACACAGGAAAAAAAAAAATTATGACAAACAGTGAAATCCAACAACCAGTAATGTTAGAAAATGAAACCCGGAAAGGGGTTTGGGGAGTTTTAATCTTGTAGCGTACTGACACTAAATGGTGCACAGAGGAAGATATAAAATCACGTCTAAGTAAGGGCCCGAACCGCTTTTGCCAGAATGAAACCAGTATGGAGTCCAAAATCTACAATAGGACCACAAAGCTTAAACTCTATAAAAGCATTTTTTTTGCCAGTTTTGCTCTCGGATCGAGTGTTGGAGGATGACAAAGGAGATACTAGCAGGCTGTCAGTTTTCCCCCACTCTTGTCTTCCAAGAATCTTGGGAATCTTTTGGCCAGTAAAAATTCCCAAAAACCACTTCTCCAAGATACAAGACAGAGGCAATGAATGACATACTCAAAAAGAGAAGATGGGAAAAGACGGGCATGTTAGAGAATGAGACAGAAATGCCTGCAGAGATAGCCCCCACTTGGACACCCGAGGAAAGAGAAAAAAAGGCAGACCACGGACACATGGAGGCGCATGATGGAAGAGGAACTGGACACCATTCTGACGTGGGCTCTGCGCTGAGGTTGCACGGACAGGACATGAAAGTCCTTTCAAGCCCCATTGTCACTGGCATGACGGGGTTAAGTAAGTAAGTAATATTTTAATTTTAAAAATAATAATTGCACATTATACATTATTTTTGGTAGGGCCTGGCCACTGGCCATAATGACAGCACCACTGTATGTACCCATGCTTGCCTGTCATTTCTCGGGCCCCAAAGGGTTTTCAACAAATTTTCCAACAGAATCTGCTTATTTTTTGTCTCGAAAGGGAAAAACAGGGAAAAGGGTGTCCACCACATATGTAATTCTAGAAAGTAGGAAAAACATCCTGTTCACCGTGTGACCAATGTTTTTAGATGCCACAAGAGCCTCTTGGACATCAATCACTGCTTTGTGTATAACATCGTTGATGAAGATTGCTGTGAAGTATTGACAACTATCATATAATTTGCATGTTATTTAATAGTGAAAGTTTACAACAAATTTGATCTTTCAATCTTTATTTTTTTGTTTCTTTCAAAAGCATTTATATCACAAAATTCTGGGGAATTAGTTAGTGTAGACTGGGTTTTAGATGATCTTTAAGCAATTATCAGGGTTTTCAAAATAATTCCCCCAAGCAATTCAAAGTTGCCAGAAAAATTGAGTTGTGTTTTTACTATTTAAAACGTTCTTAACTCGTCCTACGTCACATTTGTTCATTGCCCCTTCCACTACAAATTTCACACCGTCACACAACCTGACCTATACTACGTCATAACTGAAACCCTTCATTTCCTTTCATATATGGTGAAGCTCCATTCACGAGCTGTTTTAAATTTTCTTGAACACCTGTATAAAAAATGTCTAGGGAATTAGTCAGTGTAGACTGGTTTTAAATGATCTTTAAACAATTATATAACAAAATGTCTAGGTAATTAGTTAGTGTAGACTGGTTTTAGATGATCTTTAAACAATTATATAACAAATTCTAGGTAATTAGTCAGTGTAGACTGGTTTTTGATGATCTTTAAACAATTATATAACAAAATGTCTAGGTAATTGCAGTGTAACTGGTTTTAGATGATCTTTAAACAATTTATATAACAAATGTCTAGGTAATTAGTTAGTATAGACTGGTTTTAGATGATCTTTAAACAATTATTAAAAAAAATGTCTAGGTAATTAGTCAGTGTAATGGTTTTAGATGATCTTTAAAAAAATTTTTATAACAAATGTCAAAGGGAAATTGGGTTAGTTGAGGCTGGTTTTAAATGATCTTTAAACAATTATAACAAAAGTCTAGGTATTAGTTAGGTGAGACTGGTTTTAGAT
>JADZMA010003011.1:0-10491 GCA_020796225.1 Arion vulgaris
TTTCGAAAAGAATGGAAAGAAAAAAGCGAAAATGATTCTCTTCCAAAATGTGTTTAGATTAGTATTCTATCTGTGACGGTTAAGTCACATTAGATATTTAATATCCGACTAGAGGATTGGTTGAGTGACTGTAATACCTGGAGGAATTAAGACAACGAGATGAAAGTGGAATAAATAATGATTCATGAGTGTGTATGTTACTTTGGGAAAAGTGCTCGATGGGACCAAGTACTGACTGAATAATGACTTAGTGTCATTTTAGTGAAGAGATTAGAAAACACATTGAGAAGTGTCTTGATGTAGATGACTTTGTAGGAGATTGTGATTTTGTTATGTGCGTCTGTGTTTGTCTAGTGCAGAGGTTCTCAGTATTTTACCACTTGTGTACCCCCTTTTAAGCCCATCTCTATAACTTGTACCCTTTGTTTTTAAAATAGTTACATCTCCTTCTTCTTCTTCTTCTTCTTTGCGTTCGTTCTTTACGACCAATTTTAATCATTTTTGTGATAGGTTTGATCTTTGCCAAGAACGTGTATACGTTGCACATTGGTTTGATAGGCCCCTAAACGTATGACTTCTACAGTTTAGGACAATGCATCCGATTTCAGCCGAACCTCCTTATTTGCCTCTATACGACATGCATGGCAGGTAACAGTGGTTCTATTCTTTACACCCAAATTTGGGCCCCGGTAAGCACTCGGGCGGAAATAATTACATAATTCTGATGTCAGAGCGGCACGTTTGTGTGACAGGGGACACTGATTGTAAGGAAAGCACGGCTTCACGCAAAATGTCAGTCAGAAGTGCCTCACTAAGTCTGGATTTTTCTTCTTCTTCGAACGCTCCATATCGACTGTTAAGTCACTCTTTGTGATCTGTATGTAATCTGAGCCTCAGAGCGATTGCACGTTGTGCCAGTTATGCACCTACAAGTATACTATAGTCTGTCCATTAATTCGTGAGCACGTTTGAAATTGATTTCTCGAAAACTACCTGTTGGATCTCAGTGATTTTGTGCAAGCAGCCTTAGAATATCCATGACGCTAGAGAAATATTTTTTCCAAGAAAATTTGATGTAGTTTGAAATATTTCTTCTTCAGGTTATATTAAAATCAACCTCACCGGATTGTACACAATAGTAACAGATCTACGTACACAGACGCGTTGTTCTAAAAATACATTATGGTAACATAGAAATATCGTGAGTATACAACAATTTCACGAAATCCCGTGCACCGAACCAAGTCGACTTTGAAAGCGGAAAGCATATGACGTTATAATTGGGATACCGTTGTATAGTTATAGGCGTATCTCGCTATTTGTATGAAGCTATTGTATCATATTTGTTGGCTTATCAAAACTGACATTGATATCACATTCATAATGAGTCTGAAGTGCACATTTATAACAATGCAGAAGGTTACAGTTTTACTATACCAACACTTCCGTAGGAATCTAGAGAGGTCATCTATATTGCGATATTCATAACCCTTAGAAACGAACGCAACTGGCGCTTGGTCTGAATAGAGATCCTTTTCCCGATGGATTAAACAGGACACAAAGTGCACTAATGTCAAAGCAAGGACGGAAAAGAACAATTGACGACTTTGACATAGATGTCATAAGACAGGAGCTCTTGAAAATGTTTGCGACAAATCAACTTGTTACTCTCAGGAAACTAAAATTAAAACTGCAATCAGATTGCAGCATAGACATTTCTAAAAGTACTCTGAAAAATTGTAAGAGCCATAGCTTCACCTTCAGAAAAACTATAGGCGGCAGGAATATTATTTGTGAAAAGCCACATTTAATTGCTGCATGAAGTAAATACCTGAGGCAGATCCGTGAGCGGCGGAGGCAAGGCTATGATATTGTATATTTGGACGAATCCTGGGTCAATGCTCACCACACCAATGCTAAAGAATGGCAATCAGTAGACGGTGAACAGAAAAGAAAATACCAAGCAGCAAAGGCCAGCGTATTATACTAACACATGCAGGAAGTAGTGAAGAAGGTCTTGTCCATGACGCTGGACTTATTTTCCAATCAAAGAGTACCGACGGTAGGGACTACCACAGAAATGAATGGACATATTTTCAGGCACTGGATGGAGAAGATCTACTTCCAATTCTAAACAGACCATCATGATTGGTAATGGATAATGCATCCTATCACAACGCAGTATCAGCGGAAGACAAAGTACCAACTGCATCAAATACAAAGATCAAATTAGGACTTGGCTTGCTAAGGAAAAAGTCAGCTTCGATGATACATATTTGAAACCCGAGTTGTTGCACCTGGTGAGGATAACAAATAAGACAAAGGTGTTTCATATTGACAAAATCATTGCGGAATACGGCCACACGTCTTTGCGACTACCTCCATATCATGCTCAATCCGATAGAGCTTGTCTGGGCTAAAGTAAAAGGGCAAGTTGCCGAACAGAACAGGACGTTTAAAATGTGTGATGTTGAAGTTCTGACACGTGAGTCCTTCTCAATGATAGACATGCAGTTCTGGAAGAAGTGTGTTGAACATGTGCTCCGAGAGGAAGACGAGTACTGGCACCGAGATGGATTACAATTTGTCCAGCCAGTAACAATTATCAACCTCATGGAATCGTCAGATTCGGGATGATACAAATCATATTTTGATTACAGACTGAGAAATAGCAACGTATACATTTCCATATCCAAATGCGTCTACCATCATACAATTTGTGGTGAAGTTAAGACACCCTGGGGTCTAATGGTGACCGAAGGGAGGACTAACTGTTGCATATTGTATCCAAGTTCACGATTGCACATAAAGGGCATCACACTTAATTACTTGACCTATCAAGTTAATATGAGATACACCTATGAATAGAATTGACATGGACAAATTCTAGGGGTACTGTAAAATCTAAAACTTGAGCCCCGTATTTGCAATTGTCATAAAAGATCAAAGGAATTCGCCGATGTGCAAAATCCGTAGCATCTATGGACTACTGGTTAGCTTTATTTTAGCGTCATGGATATTCTAAGGCTGCATGCAAAAAACCACTGAGATCCAACAGGTAGTTTTCGAGAAAAACAATTTCAAACGTGCTCACGAATTAATGGACAGACTATAGCACATCCGATTTCTGCGACGCATTTTATTTACTATGCTACCTTCCCTAGGCCCCTCAGTCGCCTCTTACGACATGCCTTGTAGGTGGTAGTGTTACTATTCTTTGCCCCCGTTAAGGACCCCAGCAACACACGGGAGAGATGCGTCCCAATATAAAAAAAAACGTTGAACACAAGGTTATAATTGTAATGGTCTTTAAGATGTGGGATACCACTTTCTACTTGAGATTATGGGATGTATTTTCAGTGCGAGATAGAAGATTGTAGAATGAGATGGGTGCTTTAAGAGATGGGTATTATAGAATGTGGACGTACGGTAGACATTTTGGAATGGTGGATTTTTGTGGGGTTTATTCTAAGTGTCTTCCTATTGATCTACATTGCAGTTAGTGGTCAATGATTGGGAAAGTAGTTAGTGGTCATCGATCTGTGAGATAGTTAGTGGTCAGCGGTCGGTGAGATAGTTAGTGGTCAGCGGTCGGTGAAACATTTAGGGATCGTTGTTCGATTAAGCAGTTTGTATAATCGATCGACGCAGTAATTGGTGGTCATAATTCGATGTTGTAGTTAGTGACCATTAGTCAATGATGTAGTTAGTGACCATTAGTCAATGATGTAGTTAGTGACCATTAGTCAAGGATGTAGTTAGTGACCATTAGTCGATGATGTAGTTAGTGACCATTAGTCAAGGATGTAGTTAGTGACCATTAGTCAGGATGTAGTTAGGGGACCATTAGTCAATGATGTAGTTAGTGACCATTAGTCAATGAAATAGTTAGTGACCATCAATCGATGATGTTCAGTGACCATCAGTTTAATGATGTAGTTAGTGACCATCAGTCATGATGTAGTTAGTGACCATAGTCGATGATGTAGAGTGACCATCACTCGATGATGTAGTTAGTGACCATCTTTAATGATGTAGTTAGACCATGGGTCGATGATGTAGTTAGTGACCATCAGTCAATGATGTAGTTAGTGACCATCAGTCAATGATGTAGTTAGTGACCATCAGTCAATGATGTAGTTAGTGACCATTAGTCAATGATGTAGTTAGTGACCATCAGTCAATGATGTAGTTAGTGACCATTAGTCAATGATGTAGTTAGTGACCATCAGTCAATGATGTAGTTAGTGACCATCAGTCAATGATGTAGTTAGTGACCATCAGTCAATGATGTAGTTAGTGACCATCAGTCAATTCTTCTTCTTCTTCTTAGAACGCTCCATATTGACCACTTGTTAGTCCCTCTTTGTGATATGTATGTGATCTGAGCATAGGAGCGATTGTACGCTGTCCAGTTATGCGCTAAAAGTAGGCCAGCACATCTGCGAGCTTTTTATTTACTAGTTTAGCTTCCTAGCTTCTAGTAGACCAAAAAGTCATTTGTTTTTAGAATAACAAAATGGGAAGCAAGGATTGTTATAGGCCTCATCTAAATAATGAGAAATGCCTGCAGTCAAGTCAACCGTACTTTCACGTGGTGCTCCCAGTTTAAACTAACACGGCTCTGACAAAAGCGAGTTCCCAGCTTATAACTGGGCCCACAATGCCGGAAGGGAACATACCAGGCTATGACTGGGGTAGCCAGACAAAAACCCTGGGAGGTGTGATCCCCGAGAGGTGAAGGGATGCATGGCCCACCGTGTGGACTAGCCCAGATCCCCCCCAAAGATCCCCCCAGGAGCTCACCTGGTTGAGAAAAAGCGGAGAAGGTAACTCCTAAAAACCTCTGATGCCTGACAGGCAGTGTTGGAAACCAGGACATGGATAGGAAGACTCCATAATTTCCCCCCACTGAAGACGGACATGTCAGCCAGAATGTCGGGGGCACCCAGAAATGGAAAAGACATCAACGCACAATACGGTTAGTGAGTATGCTCAGATATTTACTTAGATATGGGGTTGCTCCTGGGATGCGCCAGGCGGGAGCAGCCCCGGGATCCCAAGCCTCGAAGGGATCCACCCCAAGCTATGATAATAGCTCTGCGCATCGAAGAACCAGGATTAAGCAGAGTAATGCCACTGGTCAAAACAAGAACAGCACACTAAAGATCATGCAATGGAATGCAGAAGGCGTTGCCAGAAAAAAACTTGAACTGCAAAAATTCCTACATGAACAACAGATCGACATCATATGCATACAGGAAACACATCTAAATAAAACTGCCGCTCTAACATCAGAGGCTCGGACATACAGACTGGATAGAGACGGACACAAGGGAGACATCATCACACTAGTCAAAAACAACATCGCAGCCTCAGAAACCTCCAGAAGTACAGGTGAAGCACCTAACAGTCAAAATACATGTCCTCCCAGAACCAATACATGTTACAAACTACTACTGCCCAAACAATAAGAAATTAGAACTAGAGAGCATACATAGCGCTGAGAAGAATCAAATAACCCTAGGCGACTTTAACAGCCACTCCCCCAGCTGGGTATATGCTACTATGGACTCAAGAGGAGATGAAAGTAGGGGAATGGATGATGGAAAACCTACTCCTACTCATAACAAACCTGACTCAGACCCCAACTTTCTACTCAAGAGTATGGAGAACACAGCACACCCGATCTGGCAATAGCCACAGAAGACATCCAGAGACGTGCAGAAAGAGAGGTGATGAAACAACTAGGAGGAAGCGACCACAAACCAATCATTATTACTATAGGAAAGCTCAAGCCACCAGAAAATAGGAGAAAATACCCGCCGGAACTACAAAAGGTAAACTGGAACCTGTACAGAAAGCTAACTGAAGGAAAACTGACAGAAAATCACACAACAAACAACATCAAGAAAAACATTACAACACTCACACACATCATACTAAAAGCAGCACAAAAATCAATCCCCAGAGGAAGAAAAAAACACTACGAACCCTACTGGAACACGAACTACAACAATCACATGAAAAAGTCACAGCAGCACGAATAAAAAGGGAAAAGACCCATCTGACACAAATGTCACAGAACACAGTAAACACCAAGCCATATACAGAAAAGAAAAACTCACATGCACAAGGAAAAGTTGGCAGGAAAAATGGCACCCTAAACATGGAAAAAGACAGCACAAAACTATGGCAGCTTGTAAAGAGCCTAAATGAAGAAATCCCACCAGCCATGTCTGCACAGTCATAGAAGAAGGGGGAAAAACCCTCACACGGGCAAAATAGCTGCAAACATTCTTGCGGATGGCGTTGCAAAAGAAAGCAACACACATATGTCCAAAATCAAAATCAGGAAACCAAAAAGAACTAAAAAAAAATAAACAAACAACTTGCAGACAAACATGACATAATTAACAAACCTTTCTCAAAGAACTGGACAGCGCAATAAAAAACTAAAGAAAAAAAAGGCACCAGGACCAGATGGGGTGACAAACGAAATGATAATAAACCTAGGAACAGGTGGCAGACAACACCTCCTGGACCTGATAAACCAATCTTGGATGCAAGGAGTATATCCAAAGGAATGGAAGGAGGCGGAAATAATCCCTATAGCAAAAAAAAAGGCAAGCCCAGAAAAAAAGCTACCGTCCCATGTTTCTTAGCTGCCTGGGAAAACAATGGAGCGGCCCCAAACAATAGGCTGCTTAACTTTCTAGAGGAAAAACTTGATGACTGCAATCAGGCTTCAGAAAGCACAGAAGTCAGATGACCAGACCACCTATCTTGCCAAGAAAATTGGGAAAATGCCTTCCAGAATAAACACAAGCTGCTGGCCACCTTCTTTGACCTGACTAAAGCCTTCGACAAAGTCTGGAAACACAGACAACCAAACCAGCTATCTTGTCCAAGAAATTGAAGATGTCTTCCAAAATAAACACAAGCTGCTGGCCACCTTCTTGGGCCTGACAAAGCCTTGACAAAGTCTGGAAAAAGGACTCCCCCCCAAAACTAGCACAAGGGGATCAAAGGTCACATGTACACAGGATCAAAATTTCTACACAGAATGTGCAAGAGTCAAACTGGAAGGACACAGAAGCAAGCTGGTCAGACTAGAAGATGGGGTTTCACAGGGAAGTGCAATATCCCCTACACTCTTCATCCTCTTTATCAATGATCTCCCCAAACAATTTACATTTTAACATTCAAGGCACTCAATGCAGACAACTTGGCCATATGGACCCAAACAGAATACATAGGAACTGCCAAGATCAGAATTCAAGGAGCCATAAATGCAGTAAAGAAATGGGCAGACATTGGGGTCACAATAAACTAAAACAAGACAGTGTCAACACTATTCTCACTCTCCACAAAACCAGAACAAGTTGACTTATACTTGGACAACAAACCACTACCAAAGGAGGACAATCCTACCTATCTAGGAATAAAATTATACAAAAGACTCACATGGGGTCCCCACTAGAGAAACACAAGAAAGCCACACTCAGATTAAGACTCATGAAAAAATTAGAGAACCACTGGGGCGCAGATGCAAACACTACACGCCAAATATACACAGGGTATGTACGTCCAAAACTGGAGTATGGGGACAGAGCCTACACAACCGCAGCACAAACAAATCTACACAAGCTAGATAAAATACAGAACACAGGCCTCAGAATCATCACAGGAGGTCTGAGAAGTACACAAATCAAAGATCTGGAAGCAACTGCTGGCATTGAGAGCCTGGGACAACGCAGAGAACAAAATACCCATGTCAGAAAAGTTCAAGCGCACAGAAAATAACCATGACCAAACAATCAACGAACCAACCAAACCGCATAAAAAGACACAGCTTACCACTTGCCAAAATCACTCTCTGAAAAAAAAATGGACATCCCTCAAAAGACCCTGCAACCTGGGAAATGATAGTACCATTCAACAACACAGACCTACAGCCCAACTGGACAGTGATAAAAATCCAAATGTAGACAAAAGGGTGAAGAAACAGGCCCCATCTTGAGAGCAAAGACACTAGAACACATTGACACCTCCTACCCCCATCCCGAGTGGACCCTTAAAACACAGACGGATCATCAGACACGACAGCGAGGAAAGGAGGGCCGGAACCATCATCATACTCCAAGACGGCACTACACTAAAAAAATTTAAGTGCCACTGGAGAACTCTCAACAAATTTTAGAGCCGAACAACAGGCAATTGTGGATGTCTAAAAAATACTGCAGCAAAGAAACATACAAAACAACAAACTTGTCTTCCTATGTGACTTCTTGTCAGTCCTGCAGGCCACACAAAGGTAACCACAAGATAATATGGAAAGAGAGCTGATACTACAGCTAAACAAGCTCTCAGAACACAACAAAATTAATCTCCAGTGGATACCAGCCCACTGTGGCGTACCAGGAAATGAGAAAGCAGACAGGCTGGCTAAGGAGGGAACAAAACTTACACAACACAAACACCCAGTTGTCACTACCAGAAATCAAGACACATATCAAAAGAAAGTACAAAGAGGTATGGAGGCAACAAACCCACAGCAAACACCCACAAGATCCCATCAGCAGACTAAACAGAAAACAGCACACAACAATCTTTCGCCTAAGAACAGGTCACTGCAGGCTCAACCACCACATGCACAGAATAAAGCGTGCTCAAACTGCACATCCTGCAGTCATGTCCATCATACATACACCAACTAAATGAAACATGGCCTCATGAACAAAGCTTACAGACCAAGCTATGGGGAACTCTCGAAGAACTCCAACTGACATGCAGCTTCATAGAGGCAACCCATCTCATGATTTAGACGAGCATACGAAACAGGAACGCAAAGAAGAAGAAGAAGAACAAATGCCCTTTAGTGTGGCTTCTGGTAAAAGGCGTCAACCCAAAGCCACATAGTGTGGCGTTTGTTTCAAGGAGCTAGGCCCCTACCTGTGTCGCCTCTTACGACATGCCTTGTAGGTAGCAGTGTTACTATTCTTTGTTCCCTTGAGGGCACCGGCAACACACGGGTCCATCAATGATGTAATGACCATCAGTCAATGATGTAGTGACTATCAGTCAATGATGTAGTGACCATCAGTCAACGATGTAGTTAGTGACCATAGATCAGGTCATGAAGTTCAAAAGTCAGCCCACTAGTTATTCAAAACTCATGTTCATGCTAAGTTCATCTTCATGCTAAGTTCATCTTCATGTTAAGTTCATCTTCATGCTAAATTCATCTTCATGCTAAGTTCATCTTCATGCTAAGTTCTACCTTCTTCTTATGTTCATCAGCTATGAATTCAGGTGTAGTCTGAGCGCATTTCATGACGCTTCTAACTGATTTTTACGTGAAGACCTGCTTTCCTTTTCATCATTGTTCCCCTCCATACGAGCATGTCTTCTCCTACTTCAGAAGTAGGGGTGAGTTCAAGAAAGGAAACTCTCACTGCGTGTCTTTGTTAATGTTTCTGTAACGTTATGAGTTTTTTAAGGATGAGATTGTTAGTTCCAAGCCAAACCCCTCAACATGGAGGACCAGGAATCCATATTTAGACTAGTCTCTTCTCAGTGACCCGTGTAATCTCCCAAGCCAAACCAATCAACATGGAGGACCAGGAAGCCATATTTAGATTGGTCTCTTCTCAGTGACCCGTTTAGTCCTGCCAGGAATATAAGCTCCGAGCCTACTGTATCATTGAAGCATGTAGGCCTTCCCTCCAATTCAAAGTAATGTCCTCCTGCGAAAGAAATATAATTTCCCACACTTAACATTACTTTGTCTTTTCCTAAATTCTAGGTCATGAGAAACATGCAACTTAAACTATTAATGTCCACACATCTCACAGATGTGTGTTACTTCATTAAGCAAACCTGGTTCCGAAGTCGAAACATCAAGTAACTGCTAATTTTCCAGATTCTATTCTCTAGAATTATTACCTATTCTGGGGACGCCGATTGCGAAGCCGATAACTCTCTTCGCTAGGAATCAAGTGTCGTGGAAATTCAATGGTTCGGGACCAACTTTGACCAACAATTTCCGATGTGCTCACACGGTACAAGGTTGGACTTCTGCTCACACGGTACAAGGTTGGACTTCTGCTCACACGGTACAATGTTGGACTTCTGCTCACACGGTACAATGTTGGACTTCTGCTCACACGGTACAAGGTTGGACTTCTGCTCACATGGTACAAGGTTGAACTTCTGCTCACACGGTACAAGGTTGGACTTCTGCTCACACGATACAAGGTTGGACTTCTGCTCACATGGTACAATGATGGACTTCTGCTCACACGGTACAAGGTTGGACTTCTGCTCACACGGTACAAGGTTGGACTTCAGGTTTCCTGATTCTTTACGTGACAATCTAAATTAAAAGTACCTATAAAGTAGAAATAAGGCTCGCCTGAATGGCAAAAGACACTTGGGATAGGAAAGCAAGTCTTCACGTGAAAATAAGTCAGATGTGCCATATTAGAC
>JADZMA010003012.1:0-10487 GCA_020796225.1 Arion vulgaris
AAAAAGGGCTATAGTTTAGTTAGTTTTTCCTTTCATCAAAGGGCCCACTAGGAAGTTTTAGTCTCCATATGATGCAGTTCTTTGCTAGCAGTTAAAGATCTTGGGCTATAGTATGTTTAAAAATCCATGCAGTCTACTGTATGTAGCTCTATAACTTGTGATGTTGCAGTGCATATTTGCATGCTCAGACTGCAGAGAGCTCTTTCATGTGCTTAATTTGAACATAGATCCTATGTTGAATCTTCCATCTTCAATAATGGTAGGAACTCATTCTCATCAACATTGAGATCAAGATTCACTGGGAAATACTGTGATCAATCCATGTGGGGAGTCAGAACTGAGTACTTCTGGAGAGTGAGGAAGCACTGTTCCTCATCAATGACAACTCCTGAATACCCTTTATATTTATGTACTGT
Organism: Arion vulgaris; assembly: GCA_020796225.1. Classification (NCBI taxonomy): domain Eukaryota; kingdom Metazoa; phylum Mollusca; class Gastropoda; order Stylommatophora; family Arionidae; genus Arion; species Arion vulgaris. The sequence goes on from JADZMA010003012.1 coordinate 417, forward strand.
GTGGGATCATTTTTCTACGGGGAACCTTCTTTTTATTCGGCCAAAGGTCAGTAGTCCACATGTCAACTTGAATACATTCAGTCAAAGAACTACATATGGAGGTCAGTCTGTCTACAGGACAACTTGAACATTCAGTCAAGAACTACATATGGAGGTCAGTCTTGTCTACAGGACAACTTGAATACATTCAGTCACAGAACTACATATGGAGGTCAGTCTTGTCTACAGGACAACTTGAATACATTCAGTCACAGAACTACATATGGAGGTCAGTCTTGTCTACAGGACAACTGATACACTTCAGTCAAAGAACTACATATGAGTCAGTCTTGTCTGCAGGACAGCTTAGATACATTCAGTCAAAGAACACATATGGAGGTCAGTCTGTCTCATGAACTTGCATTCAGTCAAAGAACTACATGGAGGTCAGTCTGTCTACAGGACAACTTGACTACATTCAGTCAAGAACTACATAATGGAGGTCAGTCTTGTCTACAGACAACTTGAATACATTAGTCAAGAACTACATATGAGTCCAGTCTTGTCTACATGAACTTGATACATTCAGTCAAAATAACTGCAGTTTATAACTCTTGAAAGATAGGTACACATTTCTGAATGTCTCATGTTATATCTGTCTAATGATGTTTCAATTTGACTGAAGATACTAGAGAATCAACTCCTTTTGACCTAGCTCATTTAATACGTAGAGCCTCATTTATGTTTACACATACAGGACTTGTGTATAGTTATGTATTATCAGTATCACTGGTTAACATAGGACTTGTGTATGTTATGTATTATACGTATCACTGGTTAACATACAGGACTTGTGTATAGTTATGTATTATCTTATCACTGGTTTGTTATACTTTTTAGACTACCATTTTTGGTAACACGTTGATATTTTCTCTCTCTCACAGATGAAGAAAGATATTGAGCTGGCAGTTGCTAAAGCACAGACAGAACGAGCAGAAGTGTTGCACATTCTAGAACTACGGAAATCTTGAAGTTCTCACGTCATGTGCGTATAACCTGCTGGGAAAGATATGAGCTGATTGTCTGTTCTTTAATTCCATTTTTCAATATATTATTTGATTTTTCAATATATTATTTGATTTTTTGTAAAACTATTTTCCATTGAATATTTGAACAATTATGGACAGATTTTTTTTACAAAATGGCTTTCAACTGTATTTTGATTTTGATAATTTGATTTTTGACAATGTTTTTGAGATCAGGGTAGACCATGCTTAATTTAGGTTAAAAAATGATTAAATTATGGTTTGTTATGCAAGAAATGATCTGATCCAGTATTTTTTGCTAATGTTCTTGTAATACTTTGAACAAGACACAACAGACTGTCATGGCACATGTCATGCGAAAGCTTCAACTGTAAGATGGACTTGTAAACTGAGCCCAGAAATTGTAGAACATATTCTTCATAAGTCTCAATTCTACAGGAAGGACAGTGAAAACAATATGACCTACTAAAACAACACTACTTGAGATCATAGGTGCTATAAGGATGAATTAAAGGGAACCGTACAGTTCATTGATGTACTAGTTATATAGTCAAAATATCTTCACCATCTTCAAAATTACATCGGGGACCCTCGCCAGTGTTATGGAGTTTGTACACTGCAGCTGAGATCTTCCTGTGTAAGAAAGAGATCGGAGCATACATGGTTACTCACTAAAGTGCAATGATGATGGTTCAATCAGTCAATCATATAATCGGATGATGAGTCCCCCCAATGCATAGAAGAAGATATTTACTAGGGACCAATCTTAGACTTAGGTTGAATAGTTTTGTTATCAGACAATCAATAATGATAGTGGAGTGATAATCTTAGACTTAGGCTGAATAGTTTTGTTATCAGACAATCAATAATGATAGTGGAGTGGTAATCTTAGACTTAGGTTGAAATGATAGAGTTAAGTGTTGTACTGACCAGATCATTCAGGATATATGACTGATTGTTAAGCTATAATAGCTCAGAATTTAGATAGTCAAAAAGAAGTATAGAGATAAATGCTCATTAAGTAGTACGACTCTTCAGCCCTGAAAAGAGCATAAGCATGTGCTGTTGAATAGATATTTGCTTGTGAAGTAGTAGACTCTTCAGCCCAGAGAGAGCATAGAGCTGTAGACTGTTGAATAGATATTTTGCTCGTAGAAGTAGTAAGACTCTTCAGCCCAGAGAGAGAGCATAGAGCTGTGCTGTTGAATAGATATTTTGCTCGTAGAAGTAGTAAGACTCTTCATCCCAGAGATAGAGCTGTGCTGTTGAATAGATATTTTGCAGCTCCGTTTCTGACTGTAAAGTCTAATGCAGAAGTGACCGTTTCTGTCACAATTCTCACATCAAAATGATAAGACAGGTCTCTCAAGATGGGATTGCATTCTGAATAAATGATAACTATATTTTTTTTTAAAACAGACAAATTAGTTACACTAGAAAACTTTATACAACATAAAATATTGAATTAGCTGGGTTGGTCTTGAAAATCAGATCTATTTTCTTGTTTTCTTTTAAAAAAAATTTGTATAACATTTTGAAAATTGCTTAGAATAGAGAAAAAAAAATTTTTAAAAAAAAAAAAAACAAAGTGTTGCCATGGAAACAAAAAAATGGCGCAAAAAAAAATTTCTCCCCAAAGGGTCGAATCTTTAATGTAAATGAATTTTGTTTTTTACTCTAAGTTAATTGAAAATTAAATATTACACTGATTTTAGGGAAAATTAAATATTTAATTTTTATTTTTTTTAAAAAATTCCCCCAAAATGTGGTCAAAAAAACTGTTTTTTTTGGGGTTTTGTTTAAAAATTCATAAAAAAAGTAATTTTAATATTCTAAAAAAAATCAGTAATTTTGTAGATATTACATTGGGACTAATAAAAAATTATTTTATAAACTTAGAAAAAAAGAAAATTTTTTCCCATTTTTATTTCATGGCGTACCAATTTTTCCTTTTAAATAAACTTTTTAAAAATTTTAAAATTCTACATTTAAGCAAAAAAAGTTTTTCCCCGGGAATTTTAAAGTGGGGGAAATTTTTTTTAAATATCACTGAACCTGTAACATGATGATGATTGATTTTTGGCTCTGTTTAAATTTAAATTTACAAAACATTTTATAAGTGTAGTTCACATTTCCATGTTGCAGTCCCTTTCTGGTACTGAAACATAACTTTATAAAACAGTTCTTAAAACCCCGTAAATAGGGCCCCTACAATGCGTTTCTATTTTTTCTTAATAAATAAAAAATTTTTTTTAAAACTAAGGGGAAAATTTGCACAAAAAAAGTATAACTTTGTAATTATTTTATATTTGTAATAAAACTGACCTCTTTTTATACATTTTTTTCAAATTATGTTTTCACACAAGTGTGCCTGCTAATACTGAATAATGTTGACTGTCTAATTAATGTTCAAGTCTGTATATACATCAAGTTTTCCTGTCTTACATAAATTCTCTGAAGTTTACATTTTGAAATATAACATTTTGTATGTTAATTAAACTATCAGAAATCATAAAGTCAACATCAAGTAATTCATGGTAAGTTTTCTTATTTGTTCATGACTGATTTTAAACTAGAATTTTAGAAACTCTTGATAAAGTCCATTTCAGTATTTTAGTTCCATCGTAGAGTTTCTCTTCATTTGTGGTAGGTGTGGGCTATGTTTCAGTTTGGAATATCTTCATTGCACTCCTGTCATGTCAATAGACGATCCGATCTTCTTCACAATACCTCCAACAGCATCCATCAACTGGACATAACAGTTCAATGTTGATTGATAATCCTATCATATACCTGTTGTGCTGTTCTTTTCTGGCCACTTCAATCTTCAATCCCAGCTCTTGAGCTATATTTTACCCCCTTAAGTCTGCCTACTGTTGACAGTTTTCAAGACATAAAAGTTCTTCTTCTTGCGTAACTTATCATTTTTCTCTTTGTGAATGTTTGATCTTTGCCAAGAACTGTATCGTTGCACATTGGTTTAGTAGGCCCTAACGCATAGACCTATCGTTTAGGTAATGTGCATCCGATTTCAGTCAAACCTCCTTAGTAAGCCTCTTACACATGCGTGGCAGGTAACAGTGGTTCTATTCTTTACACCCCAAATTTGGGCCCTGTAACCATCGGGCGTTTAAGTTCTAAAGTAATCACTCTTCATGTCTTGCCAATATATGCTTGATAATCGATGGTACTTTAAACATTGTTCTAGAATTTTGATTTGGAAATCCTACAATGTAAACAGTTCCCTTTTTTTTTTTAATTCACTGGACAAAATCTATTTCTGAATTTTGTCTCACATGTTTGGTCGAGAGTCTCTGTGGCTGAGTGGTTAAGCCCTTTGCCTTGCAGTGAAGGTTGTGGTTCGAATCGGACGCAGCCTTCTGTTCATGAGTGCAGTTTTTCAGAGACCCTAGAGTTGTTGCGACTCGAGTTCGTGCTGTTAAATACTCTCGGCAGGTGGCCTGCCATTTCTGCTAAGAGGGACAGAGCCATATGAGGTTAACCAGGTGCAATGAAGTCAATCCTTCTCTTTTAAACCCTTTAAAACATGTTTGTTCATGTTTTGTTCACATGTTTGTTCACATGCACAATTTGTCTCATGTATGTGACTTTAACTATTTTTGAAACATTTAAAATGTATAGAATTGTTACAGATATATTTCTAACTATGTTCTTTACATTATTGGAGTATTTGTGTATATTTTTTTCCGTCGCATATTTATCTTATACATCGTTGATATTAAAGATTTTATGCCAAACAATATTGTTCTTCTACTGCGTTGCCTGGTATAACCGCTTCTGAACGTTTTTTTTTGCGGGAAAGGCCTGCTTTCCTTTATTATCAGTGTCCCCATTGTACAAGGGTGCCTTCTCGAGCCTAGTGAATTTTGCGTGCCACATGTTTGTCTCCACCTCCACCAATTCACTGTATGTAACATACTGATCGTTTAGGATATTTTTTTATTAAAATTGTGTGTTCTTAACCATACATCAAGATGCTAAAACTGGTCCCAAGTAAAACATGCTTAACTCAATCAGAAGATTATTTATATGCAATAGACTTAAAAAAGCAAGAGAATTTCATGAGAAACTGAAGATGCAAGGTCATGGTTCGTTTCAGGGGCTGGTTTACCTGATTCAAGATTGATCAGGGCACCCAAAAAGTTTATTGACTGTCCATTTAACTAACATGCACACTACATTCAAAAAAGCTGTTTTTATAATACTGTAAAACTATGTTTTTTTTAAGTGAAGTTTATCTTTATTTGACTTAATTTTCTTTTAATTACTGTTTTTCAATATTAATATCAATTCAATAACAGAGAGTTTATGGTATAGTATTGTGTTATAAATTGATGAAAACCTGATTTAAAAAGGAAATTTTAAATTGATAGCAAGAGGAAGCCCGAGACATAAGGGGAAAGGGAAATAGACAAATTATAACCCTGGCAGAATGCAACATAAAGGGTAGAGGCAGGGGATGTTGAAGGTCATTGCTGTAAAACCCTTGATGCAGAAACGTCACCTGATAATGATGTTGGGCATAGTTCTAGTTTGGTCTATTTTAATAGTAACTCTCTATCAATCAGAAACTACATTTATCTGACATCAAAAAATTCAATGGCTGCTGTTGGTTAATTAAGATTCTATACTGTATTATTTTGTCATATATCAGGGAAAATGTCAGAATGTTAAGTTTTTCAAGCTGTTATTTTTTTCCCGTGTAACTTGCTCAGTTCTTGATGAAATATTTCTATGTGAGAATCTGTTATTGGATATCCTAATTTGTTCTACTCAGTATATGCTGTTTGATTATGCTAAACAGAAATGGTGCTGCAAGTATATTGTAATCTATGTTGTTACTTTTTGATGAATATGTACTTACTGCTTATGTCCCCTTTGAATCCTAAAGTTTGGGAGGAGAAGATTATGTTTGTAATCATAATTTAAAATCAAATATTCATTGGTCTGTGGATATTTGCGGTGCAGATACTGTCTCATGGTGGATTCCATGATGTTTACTTCTTGGTCCAGGGTTTTTACTCACAATTTCTTTAGATGTTGATATCCTCAGATTTTAATTGTTACAATAGCATTTAAATTGCACAACTATTTGTGAAAGCACATATTTTCCTTACTATACTTGAAAATATTATGGGGCATAATATCTTGTTGAGAATTTGGGAGTTGGTTACTGTTTTCAGTTAATTTCAAGTTCAGGTAAATTGTATGTATTTTCTAGTTGTTAGAGTTGTGCTTTTAATGGTTTTTGAGATTATTTTATTAGTTTACTATTCACTTTTTTTGTCTGTTTGTCTTGTGCTCCAGATAAAAATACAAATTGTATTTCTCACATAAATAATAGAAGCTACTAGATACTAGAAAGTTCAATTTAAATTGAAAACAAGTATGATCTCTATTATGTCACATTTTTGTAAATTTGGGGAAAAAACATTTTTCTACAAATCATGATATCTGGGGTTTTTTATCCTGGGTGCCAGTTTGTACCCTTGTTTTCTGTGCCACGTAGTGATTTTTACTTTTAGTTTCAGCTTGTGGATCTCTGGTGACTCATTGTGATGGGGTAGGTATCCCAAACTTTTCTTGCAATGTCATAAGCTGGCCAGTCTTCTACTCCAGAGTAGAAATAATAAATGCTTACACTTTTGAAACTTGCTGAAGATGACAAATTCCTGCTAGAAGATTTGTATCTAACAGGTTTTGTTACAGTGGAGATTATGTTGTTTTTGTTCATACCCTGTTCATATCTTGTCTTTCTTTCCAGCTCTTCATGTTCCATTTGGACATCAGGCTTCTTTTCCATTTCCTGTCCTTTGGGAAGCTTCTCAAATTTCAATATCAGATGTGATTTGGGTGATAGAAGGTTAGCCATATGGTTGGAAATTTCTTTTCGGACGATCTCCCTCCTTCATGAAATCATTTTCCCTGATTGGTCTTGCTCAATCACCCAATCAACAAAGCTTCCTTTTCCGTAACACAATATTTTTACGAAATAGGCTGTCAGTCCTTGCCCAACCCCATCTTGGTCATTTGCCACCTCTACCCTTCAATGTGTCTGACATCGGTGCCCCTACCAGAGCACATCTCCTGTCAGCATAACTTCAAGATAGCAACCTCAGGGGGAGTTACTTTGTTTCCTACAGAGCACATCTCCTGCGGCATAACTTTCAAGATCATGGGGCATATTCAATCTCCAAGCCACTACAAGATACAACCTCATGGATTACTTTAGTTTGTTTGATGAATCTCTTACCAATGCACTAGGGACAGTGAAGTTAAGTTTTAAAGCTTGTTTGTTTTCTGCCCCTCATTAAACATCAGTCATATATGTTCCTCATGAAGCTGCAAGTAAATGGAATGAATTCTGGAAACAAGTAAAATAGTCAATTCTATAAGTAAAGAACACAACAACATCTACTGAGATCTAACATAAAATAACAACATTACAGTAATGATCAAATACTCCACGGTAATGAGGCACACACAGCGTAATGAAAAAAGATAGAAATATCACAATGTACTTATATAGGAATTCTCAGCATTGTGACCTTTTTGGTGTATATCATTGATGAAATGTCATGAAAAATAAACTCTTGTATATACTGTGACAAGAAAAGTTAATTACCTACTTTATTGAAAAGTTGAGTACTAGACATTTCTGTGCACATAACATATATTCAGCATGTAAAATTTCCCAGTGCATATTCTGAATTTATATTTGAGTGATGTTGACACTATTGTTCAGCATAGATGTAATTTATGTCAATTTTAAACTGTAGTATTTTATGTGTATAAACATTTTTCATACCATGGGGCTTATACCATGGAGCTTATATTGGGGAATACATTTTAGGCTCTTTTTTTCATTGACCATCAGCACACGATGGTATATGCTCAACATCAGACCTACACCCTTACTTCCAGTGCTTCCCGGGTCTTCCCAGTGCTTCCCAGGTACTAATTAATGCTGGGTTGATCTGAGAGTCATTACAGTCGCAATAAAATTCCTTCACTTTGTAATTGAGTCCTGACACGCACCCAAGAAGCGAGTGGAGTGCAGTAACATCTACGCTATCGCTGTTCACTGCAGTATAACTTTAATTAATTTAATTAATAAGTAATTCAATTACATCAGTTTAAATTATTGTATAGATTAGAGGTACTTTCATTAGGGTGTGGTGCTTGTTTTCATCATACTTATTTTACATAGCGCTTGCTGCATAATTTATGTTGACTATGAGATATCTTCTTCTTCTTCAGCGATCTCTGGTCATGCGCTTAATTTACTGTTGACCACAAACTGGGCAGTCAGCTTCAGGTCTTCAGGTTTCCCCAAAGCTTAGTTTTCAGGGGGGGCTGGTGTGGCCACATGTTGCTTCTCAGCTCTACAGGAGAGGACAGTCTTGCAGGATATGCTCTGGTGTCTGTTCTGCCACTATGAGATATGAAGTTACAATATTAGTCTATATCTTCATCTTGCAGACATCATTGTATTTGTTCTTGGATGCAATCAAGAAGAACAACATATATGTAAAGTGGAAGAATATTATTGTTAGTTGCAAATGAATTGATTTACAAGTTTTGTTTCATTAACATGGGTTATGAAGTTCTAGTCTTATGTATACATTGATCAACGAACATTTTGTTCCTGTTTATTTCAAGCAGCACTTAATTATTCTTTATACATGCCAGTTTGTACAACTTTTATATATTAATGTTTTGACAGATTCTACTTCTTCTTTTGTTGTCCAGTGTCATGGTTTTTCTGTTTTTTCTTGCGCTGCTCTAGCAGCATGGGTGATAGTTTTTTTTGCTTTTGACAGGATTCTGCTATGCCATCTATCCTTAAATGCTGTTGTTTTGTGTATTGCTGAGTTCTCCTGTGTATTGCTGAGTTCTCCTGTGTATTGCTGAGTTCTCCTGTATTGCTGGAGTTCTCTGTGTTGGATTCTCCTGTGTATTACTGAGTTCTCCGGGTATTGGAGTTCCCCTGTGTATTGCTGAGTTCTCCTGTTCTGAGTGACTGAAGTTGTGTGACAACATTCTGGGGTGACTAAAGTTATGTCAATATTCTGAGTGACTGAAGTTATGGACAACATTCTGAGTGAAAAAGTTATACAAGATCAGAAATAAAAAATTATGGAAAGAACTAAAGAGATATCAGGAACAGGATAGTAAGAAAAGAATCTGGTGTTGGATAGAACAAACATTAAGATTGCTGATGGATAGTCTAAAGTGGTTGGTCTTGTTTTGTTATAATCCAAGGCTAAATGAACAGACGTTGATAGCAAAATCTTATGAAGAAAACAGTGGAAGACATTTTCTTGTATTTTGGTTCTACTTTGAGTATAACCAACTTTTTGTGTGATCTGAGCTTAAGCATGTTGTGTTTTGTTTGTAAAAAACTGGAGATATGCCATGTTTTGTTGTTGTTTTACTCAGTTTGTTAACTTCATGATGATAAGTTTTGGTAGAAATTAAATTTAACTGTCTTAAATGTTATATTGGCAAGTGACTTTAGTCTGCTTTTTGCAAAATGTTCAACTGTCTGGTTCTTCTATTTGCTCAACTTGAACATAATACTTACATTTTATTGTCTGTCTCTGATAGTATGAGATGTTCAACTGTCTGGTTCTTCTATTTGCTCCTTGGAACATAATACTTACATTTTATTGTCTGTCTTGATAGGATGAGACATATATTCTATTTCACCTTCTATACGGTCAGGGTTCACTGTTGAATATCCTTATTGATCCAAATTTTAAAATAATTTTAGAGCAAGAATGATCTACTTTAATGCTACTAAAGATGCCTAGAACAGTTATCAAAATGACTAGAAAGGATAGCCCTCATTTACTCAAGATCTATTCGAGATAAACAGACCTGGAGATGAAGTCTTTGTGAGAACCTGCAAGGTCTTTTGACTATCCTGAGAGGTCATAAAGAAAACAGCCAGAAACTGAGAAAAGTGGTAAACAATTGTTGGGGCCTATGCTTCAGAGGCGGAGAGAAATAAGTCATTTAA
>JADZMA010003013.1:0-10485 GCA_020796225.1 Arion vulgaris
AACAAGGGAAACATCTAGTAAATTTAACTTGAATACATGCAAATATACCCATATAGATTACAAAGCATGGGAAGAAAAGTACTAAAAGCATAAGAATAATACTTGAGCCCGCGTGGCCCAAGGTCCCATAAAAAGAAATCACCGATTCCCCAGGAAAATCGACTGCGATCACCCGGGCATGATCGGATGGCTGTACCGGGACATCGAGCACCAAAGGGCCAGTGTCATTGAAATGGGTGGCTACAGGGGTTTTGGGAGCATGGCGTATGTCGGTTGTTGGGCAATCGGTCACGGGCCCCTTTTCCCCGTCTCTGATAAGCCTTGTTACACCGCCAGATAAAAGAAATAAGATTACGGGACTCGTGAACCCATCGTCAATAAGAAACGTGCCTAAAGGAAAGAAAAGTACGCGTCTTATCACATAAAAGTGTTGCAACGCCGGACCACACGGGACGTCCCAAAAATAGTCTGGTTTGGGGCCCAAGGCGACTTTTCAACATACCCTTAAGACTTCTGTCACGTCTGTAAGACCCCAAAAGGATAGTTGGGGAAGACAGAACGGTCTCAGGATCTATCTAAGGAGAGACAGATGACGGAATAAAACTTTTTTCACCGGGGAACTGGGGGGGTGGTAAGTTAAGATGTTTTATCTTCGAGTTAGTGCCCTATTTGACGGAAAGGGGGCCTGCTGGGGGTGATTTTCTGAACTCGATGCATAGCCGGAAAAACCCCCTCTCCGGGTATAGGCCCCTACAAAAATAAACATCTCCGAGCTCTAAGAAAATATCTCCTCACTACAAGGCGACGGGCTAAGGCTGGAATGGCAAAAGTCCGACAAGCCCGGGATGGGAAAAAAATATAGAGGAAAAACTATGTGCATCAGTGGCAATTATGATGTATAGATGGGGATGGCGTAAGGTGATAGTAATGTCAAAAAAATTTGGGCAAGTGTGGAGATGTGAAGAAAAACGAATGAAGGGTTGAAAACATTAATGAAAAATAAAGCGTGACAAATCGCTGGGGCTATCAGTGATCCCAAATACAGTCATCAATTATTTTGGATGACAGAGGGAAAGGGGGGCCATATAAACCATACTATGTTCCATTACTTTGTTTTTTTGGAACTTCATTACCGGAGCCAGAGATCTTGTGAGTATTGTTCATTCGGGAAGCTGAGGTTTTTATACGTTGCAGTTTTCTGTTCATGTTTGACAAATATCCTTTCCTCCTGTTTGAATATATACTTATGGTCCAATCTCCCTCCGGGTATTCGTTATGCCCAGATTTGAGGGATGTAAACTTTATAGATCTGAGAGGTTTAGAAATTTTTAGTCTGATGGATAAAACGTCTTCTTTACAGTGCCCCTTGCTATATTTTTTGAATGGTTTTCCATTGAATGACTCACATACACAGGAACTGTTATGCCTGTGTTATACTTTTCTCCTTCTTCATTGCATGTTGCCTCCCCCCACCTTCCCCAGTTTTCATCTCTACCATATGGAGTTAGTTTCATTTCTCAGGGAGGGCCCGAAGCCCTTCGGTTTTTTAACCCTACCCAGTTCCCCTAATGTGATATTTAATGGGGGGTTTCCCATGAAGTTGATACATATTCCAGGCGTGGTCTCTGCCATGCGGGTAGTCATTTCTAATTATTTTTTTTTGCTGGCCCCTTGAACCCCATTGTTTTCAGAATGGCTATCTTTGTCCTGATTTTACTGCTGCTTTGTTGATGTGCCATCCTTTCAGTCTATTAACTACAAGATAAGTAAGAAATCTCAGAAGGTAGGTTGTTTGTTTTCCCAGCAGTTCTCCATTTATCTTGTGCCATTTTTTTTAAGGAAAGAGAGAAAAGAGCGTACTTATCTGTGTTGATGCTGACTTCTGTTTGTCCCTGAGGTTAATACCTAGAATACTTTTATCAGTTTGGTGACTATTTGATACCAATAGCACAAATTACCAGATCTGGGCCAAGGTATCAGGTTCGCTCCCCTTAGCCATCGGAATTTTTCGGAATCGTACGGTCAGATCGAGTTCCTGTTCTATCGGAGACGGACGAAAAAACGTAAATTCCATGTTAAATTTTGACGTAAAAGAACCATTTGCAGTTCAAAATCAGAAGAAGGGAATCCGCTGCCCGGGCAAAATTCATTTAAAAAAGGTAAAAATTAAATTCCTACAAAAATATTTCAATCTCCAAACATCGGGACCCTTCCCGGGTTCGGGTTCGTCCGCAGCTGGATTTCCCTGTGTAAAAAAGATATCGGGCACACATGGCTGCTCACCAAAGTGCAATTTTGATGGCCATATCTTAAATCAATCAATCAATCAAACTAGATCACGATCTTGCATTGTCACTTTGCCAGTTATGTTCAACAGTCATTCGGGGATTTCTAATAAAAAAAGTTTCATCCATAAAATGCGTATCCATATGACTTCCTTTCCCCTCTGAAATTCACTTTTCAGCCAGTTCACCCCTTCGTCGATGGTCATATTCATGGTTTTTTTTAATATCTTGAGCCATCTTTTTTCCGGTGCCTCGGGCCCTGGGCCCCTCCCCTCTAATATTTTTTTTCCCAGGCCATCGGTTTAATTGCCCAAAGTATTAATTTTTTAATATTTGTTTATCAGTCAATTCTCTTTAACATTTGTTCTTTCAGGACTCATTGTTTTTCTTTTTCTGTCCTGGTATTCTAGGATCTTTTTGAGCATTTAGTTTCAAGAACTGGATTTTCATTTTTGTTTTTTTGGAACCCATGATTAAAACCATAAGTACCCACGGGAAAATGCATCCCCAAATTTTTTAATTTTAGTATTTTGCTAGTCTTTGCTAAAACTTCATTGTGTTTAATTTCGTTCTTTGACAATTTTTCCGGATCTCTTTGGAGCAGTCACCATTTTGTTAATTATTGATCCCAAGTATTCGGCTCTCCCATATTGGAGTTCTTCATTGTTTGTTTGGGATGTTAGGGGGGCCCTTTTTGTTTGTCATTTGCATTTTTTTGGGTTTTTTTGTGTTTCAAAAAAGATGTTTTTTTTACTATGTTTTTTGGAAAAGTCTAGAATTAAATATGTCTTGTTGGATAAAAAATTTTTTAGCCCTATCGTTGATTTTGTCAGCTGTTGTTTTTTGCAAACTAAATATCTCTAATTTTTAAAATCTTTGCTATATAGAATAACCGTAGATTACATTATAATCCAGCAAATTTGCATCTATTAAGGTATGGAAAAAAAACAATATATAATCAGAGCTTCAACAGCAAAAAAATTAAAATTTCACCTTGCTTTTTCTTTAATATATCAGATATCATTTCACTCCCTTTTTTAGGAAAATGGGGAAAAGATTGTGGTGTGGAGCTATATCCATACATTTGACCTCCAAATATTGGGAAACCACCCAAAAAATATGGTAAACTAACAGATGTTTTTAACTTACCTGAAAAAAAAGCCAAACAAAATACTATTTCAACAGGATTGGATTTTCAACAGGGGGCACTGTTTAAAAAACAAACCAATTTTTAAAATCAGCAAGAGTCTCTATCCCTACTGGAAAAAAAAACGGTTAAAAAACCCCTGCTGTCTTACAGTGCAGGGGGGGGTAAAAAAGGACCTTAAAAACACATCCAGATCTACCGAAGGTAGAATTATCAACTACTTTTCTGGCGGAGTAACGTATCAACAACACAAAGTAAAAATATATGTATATTACATATGTCAACCCGATCTATTAACATAGCATTTCCTTTAATCAAAAATGGTACAGAGATTTTAGACAATTACAAGACTGACATATAAACAAAGAAAAAATTACTCTGATTAATCCTTTATGTCAGAATTTAAAATGACGTAATGACCAGATAAAACAGATGAAAAGGAGAATACCTTTTCCCTGGTTTTGGGAGACAACTCTTTATGCCCCAAACGAACTCTAGATAATTAAATTTCTCCCCGAAAAAACAATATTTGGTGCTCCCCCCTTCACTTGAATGGAATTTCCCAATGACGACTTGGGAATTTAGGAAATTTTCACAGAAAACGTCTACATTTCATCCTATATTTTAGCCCCTAAACTACAGAAAAAAGGATTTTCAATTTTTGGGATTTTCAAGTTGCCCAAAGTTTTCTTTAAAAATAAATTTGCTTTTACTTTTAACATTATTTCTTTTCAATTCTTCCCTTTCCTCTCACCCTGCTCTCAGAACTCCCACACACAAACACACAAAACCCTCTTTAAAGTCATTACACTTAGACTTTTCCGGAAATTTTTAACTCAGCAGCAGACCCGGCTTTGAAGGGTGAGGGGGGTGCTGCTTCTAGACTATAGAGCTTAGACGTGGGTCTTTTCTCGGCCTCCATATCGTCACTTGTTAACCACTTTTTTTTAATTTGTATTGTCTGAACCCAAACGATTGTATTCCTTAATGTTCCTACAAAAAAGGCCCGCACATGTTTCTGGACTCATTTTTTTTCGGGTAACCTAGGGCCACCTCGTCGCCCCTTGATACCTTGGGGGCAGTGTTACTATTCTTTGCTCCCCGGGAGCCCCGGCAACACATGGGGAATTCCATGAAGTTAAAAATCTCCTTTTTCTCTTACTGTGTTTTGTTTCTAACATTTTTTTTCTGATTGTCCCTGTTTTTCTCCACCCATTTTTATTGTTGATTGTCACCATGTTTACTGTCTCTACCACATTTGTTTTGTTGATTTCACCATGTTTACTTCTCACATTTTTTATTGTTGATTGTCACCATTTTTTTTGTCTCTACCCATTTGTTTTTTGATTGTCACCATGTTTTCTAACAGATTTTCTCATTTTACTGTCTCCCCCACATTTATTATTGTTGATTTACCATGGTTTCTAATTATGTTCTATGTTTTATCTGAAAGTTTATGATTGTTGACCTTTTTTTTTGATAATCGTTTCCTTTACCTTACCTTCCCAAAAAATATCAACATTAGTCACTTGCGAATAAATTAAAACCTACTCAAACCTACTTTTGTTTTCAAATTGTAATAATTAAATAAATAACATTTTTATATCATTTGGAATAACTTGGGAACAAAGGGGTTTGGTTGGAATAACTTGGAAATAATGTTTGGTTGGGAAAAACAAATAAAGTGTTTGGTTGGGAAAACTTGGAAATAAGGGGTTAGGGGTTGGGAAAAACTTGGAAATAAGGTGTTAGGGTTGGAAACGAAATAAGGTGTTAGATTCGAAATTTTTTGTTCCCCGCCGATGTGTATATGTCAACACGTCCCATCGTCTTTACATCTTTGGCATCCCAAATTTCTGTTGGGTTGATCCAGAACCAACTATAAACTTATTAAATTAGAGTTCCTTTTTTTGATCTGTGGTTTTGTAAAAAACTAACAAATAACCCCCAACGATATCTGGGAAAAAAGGACGAGCGTCACGAAACAAGTAGTAAATAGCAACTGCGTTCTTCAGATCTTTTTCCCCAATATTTTTTTCAAGGTTTTGAAAAAAAATTAGCTAAAATATTTTACAAAAGGCTACAAAATAAAAGAATCACCCCTTCCGTACTTTGCTGGCTTTAAATATTGTTTAGAATTCAATGTTTTATCTGAAAAGTGACCTTTTTAACTGTCAGCTCTTTAACCAAAAATAGAACCTTGATCGGCGATTGTAGAATAATGTGGGTACCCTTAAAACATTTTACTATTTTCAAGATAAAAAAAAAAAAAGTCAAAAATAATAAGCTAAAGAATTGAAACATTCGACAAACTAAACAAAGCAAGTATTTATCCCATTTTAGATTTTTTGTGGGAGGTTTACATTTAAAATTTTGACAAAGTAAAAAAAGAGGTCGTCTGTCATGTAATCCGCATTGTTATTTTCCAGGAAATACTGCTCCAGCTGCAGGGTTAGCACCATTACCATTGTTATTGTTGTTGTTACCGAAGAGTCCAGCAGCTAGAAGAAGTGGTAGAATAGACTGTCCATTATCACCTCCATTATTACATTTATTTGCTTGTGCTTGTGTGGACGTCATTAGTACAACAGACACTGTAGATAGAGTATGGGTATTGTGAATATAATATAAAACGTCGTGCATGGAGACAGCGGACTGAAGGTGATAGTGAGTGATCATAAAGGACAGATATTGAATAATGTGGAGCAGGATGGTGGACAGATATTGAATAATTGGAGCATATCGGTGGAAGATATTGAATAATGTGGAGCATATACAGTGGACAGATATTGGATAATGTGGAGCATATACGGTGGACAGATATTGAAATGTGGATATCGTACAGATATTGGATAATGTGGAGCAGATAAGTGGACAGAAAGTGATAATGTAAGCGGATACAGTGGACAGAGTGGATACTGTGGAGCGGATACAGTGGACAAAGAGGGATAATGTGAGCGGATACAGTGGACATAGTGGATAATGTGAGCAGATACAGTGACAGAGAGTGGATAATGGGAGTAGACATAGTCAGACTGAAAGACATGGAATACAGTGAACGGAGAGTGGATAATGGGAGTAGACATAGTGCAGACTGAAAGAATACAGTGGATATTGGTAATAGAGTGCAGAAATTATGAATACGTTGTAGAGCACTGGACACCGTCAATAGTGGACGTTATGAGTGTATATACCAGGGGAAGTCAATAAGTAAGTCAAAATGGCTGTAGAAAAATAACTAAACATGATAACTTGAAACCAGTTTATTTTTATACCTACATTGTCCCTTTATTTCTCAACATAATTTCCACCAACATTGATGCACTTATCCCATCGTTTTATTAGTCCTCCAAAACCGGCTGCATGGAACTGCGGCTTTCTTTTCTAAACCACGTTTTCACTTCACATTCAACTTACGCAACATTCGCGAAATGCTCACGCCAAAGTAGATTTTCAATTGACCAAACGGTGGCAATCGCTAGGGACTAAATCGGAACTGTAAGGTGGATGTTCCAGAACTTCCCACCTTAGGTGGATAATTTTTCCTGAGTTAATCAGGCCTTATGTGGTCTGGCATTGTCATGAAGAAGCAACACTCCTCTAGTCAGCAGTCCTGGACGTTTTCTTCGAATTGAATAATGAAGCATCGATAGAACTTCACAGTACGATATGGAATTCACATTGTCACCTTTCTTCTTAAAAATGGTTAAAGCACTCCTGACAATCCCAGACACCGTCAGCATACCTTCACAGCTGATGGCGTAACCTTGAATATTTGGACACAAGGTGAAGGGGATGTTTCCCTTCATTAAAGCACGCTTTGATTCGGCTGGTAGTGATGCACCCATGATTCGTCCCAATAACAATCCTGTTCAGCTTCTTTTCCTTCATCGTCGTATCGACAGAGATGATGTAAAAAGCCAAATCAGTTCATTTTTTGTTCCTCCTTCAATTGTCTGGGTACTCAACGGCACAATTTCTTAAATGTCAATCGATCCTGATTTGCTGAACCATGTGAGCACCCTATTCCAGATGCTAAAGAGTCTATCGTTACTCGCCTGTCACCTCTAACCATCTCCTCCACCCGCTGCACTGATGCTTCTGTTGCAATCTCAACAGGACGACCAGATCGAATTTCATCAACAATTTTAGAGCGTCATTGAGGACCATTTTTTTACCCAACATGACCGCATTAAGGACCAAACATTTGTCAGCATAAACACAAGTATTTCCTTCTGAATATCCTTTTCAGGCAGTCCTTTTGCCCAAAAAAGCACAACAGCACTTGCTCTTTGGCTGTACATCTGTAAGTATGTGCCATTTTGTTTATCACTGCAATGCACAAGACACATAGCGCCACATGACGAACGGGAATATAAGTTAGATTTGCTGCACATGATTCCTTTAGATAACACCAACTACATTTACCTGCCATCCCACAGAACTTTGTGACTTACGTATTGACTCGCCCTCTGTGTATAATATAAAAATAATAGGTCTTCTTATTCTTCTTTCTCCCATCTATTTTGCTCACAGCGTCAGGATAAATTTCCCATCTTATTTTGTCTCACAGCGTCAGGATAAGCTTCAATCTTATTTTGTCTCACAGCGTCAGGATAAGCTTCAATCTTATTTTGTCTCACAGCGTCAGGATAATTTCATCTTATTTTTCTCACAGCGTCAGGATAAGCTTCAATCTTATTTGCCTCCCCAGCGTCAGGATAAGCTTCATCTTATTTTGTCTCACAGCGTCAGGATAAGCTTCAATCTTATTTTGTCTCACAGCGTCAGGATAAGCTTCAATCTTATTTTGCCTCACAGCGTCAAGGATAAGCTTCCCATCTTATTTTGCCTCACAGCGTAAAGATAAGCTTCCATCTTATTTGTCTCAAGCGTCAGGATAAGCTTCCATCTTATTTTGTCCCCACAGCGTCGGGATAACTTCAATCTTATTTTTCCCCACAGCGTAAAGAAAAACTTCCATCTTATTTTGTCTCACAGCGTCAGGATAAGCTTCCATCTTATTTTGTCTCACAGCGTCAGGATAAGTTTATCTTATTTTGTCTCAAAAGCGTCAGGATAAGCTTCAATCTTATTTTGCCTCACAGCGTCAGGATAAGTTTTATCTTTTTCCTCACAGCGTCAAGATAAGCTCCATCTTATTTTGTCTCAAGCGTCAAGATAAGGTCCATCTTATTTTTGTCTCCAGCGCAGGGATAAGCTTCCATCTTATTTCCTCACGCGTCAAGATAAGCCGTCCATCTTTTTGTCCACAGCGTCAAGATAAGCTTCCATCTTATTTACCTCACAGCGTCAAGATAGCTTCATCTTATTTTGTCACAGGTCAAGATAACTTCATCTTATTTTGCCTCACAGCCAAGATGCCCCATCTTATTTTCCCTCCCAGCGTCAAGAAAAACTTCCATCTTATTTTGCCCCCAAAATCCAGGATAAGTAATTTTTTTGATCCGAAGCGAGGCTTTTCGGCTCGGTGCCATGGATCGCCCCCTTGGGTTTCCCGGTGGAACACCGAAAATTTAAAGAACATTTGGCCTTGCACCCCTGGTTGAACCTCACCCCGGGGTTTTTACAATCGCCCAACCCCTACAACCCCTGGGGCCGGCAAGATGAGCTTTATAGAAAGGACTTTTGTGCCCCTTTATAAATTTATTTTTCCCACCTCTTATTTCTGAAGCCCAACTTTTTGCCTGACAGTCTTTTGCTTTTATCCATTGTATCGAAATAGCATTGCTCTTTGATTTTCACTGTCTTTAGATATTCTTTAGTGTTAAATTTAACTTGTAAAAATATATACCCTTTATTTGCTTGTTGTATTGTTTTGAAAACGAATTGTTATTTATCTATCAATACTGGAATGCGAGGTCACGCAACGATTGTGGTAAGATTTCTGAGAATGTTTACCTGAGTCCGCCGGCCTTTGTTATCGGGCTCTTTGTTGAACATAGCGCAGAAATTAAGATTGTGGGAACCAAGGTATCAGGGATATGCATTACAAACAATTATCGTACTTACCAATAAAAACCGATAGCAGGATAGCAACGCAGAGATTCTTCATCTTGGTCGAGAGTTGTGTTTGGATATACTTCGAGAAATAGTGGACTACTAACAAGCGACGAATCTGGGTTAAAAATCAATACTAGGGTAAATTAAGGACGAAACAAAACACAGATTCATCTAACAAAGATATTGATAAACATCAATTTTTAAAATAATATTTGAAATTTAAAACAAGTTATTTTTAATATATCACTCACTGTTTACTTCTTTTCATTTTCTTTCTTTCATTTTCTGTTTTAAAATTTTCACCTGTATTTTCTTACTATAATTTTGTTAGACGTCTAGATTCTCCATGTCAAAAGGGCGACTGCAATGAATCTACAACACTTGCTTCCATTGTCAATGTCGACCAGCGGTTCTTTGTCGATCACTAAAGGTTACCCTCCCAATTATTTTGCAGCCTTTCTTTTCTTTTTTCCGATCTGAAGCACTGAGCTTTCACTCTTCGGCTCGTCCATGTCATCGTAACTCTTCGGTTCGGTGGTGTCCGAAAACCCTTAAACCTGGAGAACCTGTGGCTTTTTTGTCAGCCCGTGGAATTGAACAGCACTCATGAGGGCTTGTCACCCGTCGTCTAACTCCTGGTTGGGGGGGCTTTAGCTTTATTTGAGAACTTACACAACCATTCCTCTAGTATGCATTTCAGCAGTGTCATGTTTATTTATCTTATTTATCTTATTTTATTCCTTAGTATCTGATGTGTGTCCCTATACACGCTTCAGTTTACATCAATATTCACAATTTTTTGAAAATTTATCTTGAAAAGTTTAGATCAACTAAAGAAACAGTTTCGAAATCGGATCAATATCAGATTTAAGATTAAATAAAATCGAATTTGTGATGCCTAACCACCTTTTTACCATGGGTGAAGATTGCTGGATACCAGTTAAGGGGTATAATAACTAAAATGACCAATAAGCATGGTTACGTCCCTTTAAACAAAATACCTTATGTTATTCCAAAGGGATGATTAGC
>JADZMA010003014.1:0-10483 GCA_020796225.1 Arion vulgaris
GCACGAAAGTCCACAAAATTGACGCTTGGAAAAAAGGTCCTTTTGATTCGGTCCGGGGCCCCCAACCCTCAGAACGACATACAAACGTCTTAACCACTTGACCATAGAGATCTCCATTAGAAAGTGCAAGAAGGTGTTGTTTATGAAAAGTCAATGTAGTCGCTAACGATGTGATTGACACACATTTGTATTTTATTATAGCAGTTAATGGTATGAGATGAGTTACAAGTGTTCTCACTGTATTTAATGTTATTTTCATCCCATATTGCACATTAGAATTATATCCAAAAATAATTACACTAAACAAAATCATTAGATACATCTCAGACGAATAAGAAGAACATGTTGATTAACATAATAATAATAATAATAATTCCTCTCGTACCTTTATACGTTACATAGGGCCGGTAAATAATGTCTCCATACCGCTCTATCCTGGGCAGTTCGCTCAATCTCCTCCGTGGACTGAGACCGATATTTCTTGCCTCTCACAGTAAAGTTCATTTCC
The DNA here is from genome assembly GCA_020796225.1 of Arion vulgaris. Taxonomy (NCBI): domain Eukaryota; kingdom Metazoa; phylum Mollusca; class Gastropoda; order Stylommatophora; family Arionidae; genus Arion; species Arion vulgaris. The sequence continues at coordinate 509 of JADZMA010003014.1, forward strand.
AGGTCTCCTTAGGTCGTCCTCTCTTTCTTAAACCCTCTGCATCTCACTTCAATGCCTGCTTTGATATTCTTTGATCATTTCTCCTCAAGGTGTCCAACATATCTTCTCCTTCTTATAACAGTTCTTCCTGGTGGTTGACCAGACATGTCTCTGATTTCATCACGTCTCCTGAATTCTTTCCATTTTATATTCATTATTTTTCGCAGCCATCTATTTTCAATTGCATTCAATGGTGATTTTCCCATCTTCAAGCTTTTTATTGCCCATTCAACTTCATCTAGTGTTTGTTCTGGTTCTTTCTCTGTGATTATTTCAGTGTTCGTTCTATTGTCCTTTCCACCTCTGTTCATATACAAGTACATTTCGCTGCAATATTATTTCCATCTGTTGAGAATTTATGTTTGTTCTGTTAGGTTGCTCCATACTATCTTTTACTGCATTTAGGTTTGGTTTAAACATTATGGTCATTGATTTTATTTCTTTGAACATTTCCTGCTCTCTCCCTTCTTCTGGTGTTCTTCTAACCTTGCACAACAATTTTGCAGGTATTGCTTTTATCGCTTCTTATGTTCTTCCTTATTTCTTTGTTATATTTGTGTAGACCAACCTAATTTATTCCGTCGCTATTCTCTGTGCCTTTTTCTCTCTTCTCTGTTGTTAACTCTAGTGTATCGTTTGCAATCCACTCATTCTTTCTGTCTTTTCTTTGTGGAACCATATCTTTGGCTGTCGACAATAGGATATCTCTAGCATGTGTGGTCAACTCATCTGGTGTCATCTCTTCTTGAACTGTCATCAGTATTTCAAATATGTTCTTTACTTCTACTCCATATTCCTCTGGAATTTTATTAGCGTCAAAACGAATCTCATAGACTGCTAAAATGATTAATTTTAGGTGTTGAATGAGATCAAGACACGAGAAAACTTATCATAATATAAGAAAGAGGCGTCATCATTTTTCGACTATGTGATGAGGAAGGAGGTTTAGAACACATGTGAAAACCCGGAAAAACGTGGGTAGACAAGACAGAGAGAAAATGTTGGATAGTCTGACTTCATGGCATGGAAGAGCGTCAACATCTGAGTTGATAGAAACACCAAAAGACAGAATTTGTGGAGATCCATGACCGCCTACGCCAGTCGGCACGGCACCTGATGATGATAAAGTTAATTAAATACGCTTTAGAATCTCAACATACGCAGATTGTATTTCTTCCTATTACACATAAACTCACTGAGTCAATATCTACATATCTATCTATCTACATGAAAATGAAATCGTGGCATATCCTAAAGGACGTAGCCATCAACACAGTAAATGAGTCGTTGATTTTCTAGGCACCACTTACGTTCAGTAGTTTGCCATTGCCTTCTGAACGGTGAGGTTGGTTTTACCTGTTGAAAAATCAAACTGAAACGAATTTGCTTCCAAACTTGCCCACCCTGGGGTTTGAACCAGGTACACTTGGTCTGAGATTGAGTCATTACTGTTTGAGCTACAGACGCTCTTTCTATCTACATACATACATAAATTCTTCTAATTTTCATATTACCGGTAGCAGCATTCCCTGACAGGGACAGCTAACAAAACAAATGGGAGGTTTAAATAGCCTGCACACAAAGAAACCTTTATCAAAGAAAAGAATCCGACAATCAAGGTTCTTCGGGCATATAATGCGAAGAGAGGTTTAGAACATTTGGTGACTACAGGTAAAATTCAGGGGAAAGGGGAGATCGTGGAAGCAGAGGGAGAAGATGTTGGATGGCCCGAATCTTGGTTCCACAAAAATCGACGTCAAAAATGACTACATGCACCAAGCAAAGAGAGTTGTGGGGAGACATGATGCCACGGCAGGCAAGGCACTTGATTGATTGACTACTCCCACTCAATGGCTACAATACTACTACTACTGCTACACTACTACCTACACACTACTACCACACACTCCTGTTGCTACTACTACTATGCTCCTATTGTTACTACTACTACTGCTACTACTACTACAGCTACTACTCATGTTACTACCACTACTGGTACTCCACTGTTTACTACTACTGCTACTAATGCTACTACTCCAGTTGCTACTACTGCTACTACTACTGTTACTATTACTACTGTTACCATTACACGCTGCCACCAGTTGCTAATACTACTTAATACTACTACTGTTACTCTACTACTGCTACTACTAATATTGCTACTGCTATTACTACTACTAAACATCATTGTTCTCAGTTTAACATAGGGCTGAATTTTGCTCTCCACGAATTCTACAAACTTCCCGAATTCATATTGGGTCGTCTTCTTCAATTCCACGACATGGTGTTTTGTTATTTGAGTGTATGTGTGTATGCGTACGCGTTAGCGGATATATATATATATATATATTTTTGCAGAGGCGTCGCATGATATTTGTTCGTGGGCAAACAATATTTTTCGGAAAAAATCATGGTTTTGGTTGTTATATTTAATTTATACTATAAATACACGTTATCATATATATAAAAATTGTTGTAGGTAGTTATAAAGTTCTGATATGTCTTTGTATGCGAATGATGAGGGGATGATGGTGAAAGGATCACCAGTAAATTTTTTGACTTGTGCGCTTCATTTTTCTTGAGAACACAGTAAAGAGTGGTAGATCCGTGAAATGAAATACATCTTGTTAATATTATCCGTTAGTGTCTGATATAATGTGAGCCACTAATATTGTTGCACTTATTCCATCGTTTTATCAGTCCTCCCAAACCGGCTGCATAGAACTGTGTGGTTATTTTCGAAACCCCTTTTTTTCTTCACATTCAACCTCGGCGTATTCGGAAATGTCTCGGCCAAGGTGGGTTATTAGGGGACCAAAAGGTGAAAATGCTAGGGCTAAATGGGGACTGTAAGGTGGATGTTCCAGAACTTCCACCGTAGTTGGTTAAATTTCTCCTGAGTTAATCGAGCCGTATGGCTGGCATTGTCTGAAGTAGTAACACTCCTCTAGTCAGCATTCCTGGACGTTTTATTTGAATTGCATCATGAAGCATCGATAGAATTTCACAGAGATTCAGAATTAACAATTGTCACCTTTCTTCTTTAATTGGGTTTAAAAGCACTCTTTGACAACCGAACACCGTCAGCATAACCTTTTCCCGCTTATGGAGTAACCTTGAATTTTTAGACACAAGTCGAAGAAGGATGTTTCCACTGCATTGAAGCACGCTTTTTTTCGGCTGCAGTGATGCACCCATGATTCGTCCCAAGTAAGAATCCTGTTCAGCATGTCTTCTCCTTCATCTTCGTAACGACAGAGATGATGCAAGGACAGGAGAAATCTGTTCATTTTGTGTTCCTCCTTCAATTGTCCGGGTACCACCCTTACACACTTTCAAATTTCAATCGACCATGCATTATGCTGTATTCTGAACCTTGTGAGCATCCTATTGCAGATAATACAGGGTTTATCTTTACTCACCTGTCACCTCTAATCATCTCCTCCCCACGGATGCTTCTTGCATCTCAAAGACGACCAGATCGGGTTCATCAACAATTTTAGAGCGTCCTAAGAAAATTTTTCACATTAGCTTCGGACAAATATTTGTCAGCATAAACAGGAAATATTTCTTTTGTCCTTGGGGCAGTCCGGCATAGAAACGAAGAACACGATGCTCTTTGGTTGTCCGAAGTACTGTCGCCATTTTGTTGATTCGCTGCGCATGCGCATGAGACACCTAGTGCCACTGGACGAACGGAAATATAAAGTTCGATGTTTGTCCCTTAATACACCTTCGAAAACACAACTACATTTACCTGCCATCCTACAGACCTGTGTGACTTACTTACTGACTCGCCCTCGTATTAGCACTTGTCATGAATAAATAACCATATTAATAATTTCTTCAAACCGTTAACGTTACATATTTTGCAAGCAATTTCTCCATACCACTCTATCCTGAGCAACTCGTCAAATCACCTCCATGGAACTGAGACCGATATTTTTGCCTCTTCAGCAAAGTTTGTTTCAGGTTTCTTAGGTTGTCCTCTCTTTCTGAACCCTTGCATCCCACTTCAATGCCTGTCTTGATATTCTTTGATCATTTCTTCTCAAGGTGTGCCCAACATATCTCCATCTTCTCTTTCTTATAACAGTTGTCACTAGTGGTTGACCAGACATGTCTTTGATTTCATCACTTCTCCTTAATTCGTTCCATTTCATTTTCATTTTTTTTCGCAGACATCTATTTGTAGATGCATTCAACTTGCTTTCTATATCTTTAGTCATTTTCCAACTCTCGCTGGCATATGTTAGGATTGATACAACAGTTGAATTGAAATTTCATAATTTAGTTTTAATACTATATAACTTGCAGTTCCATATTTTATTTAGACTTTTAAAGCTCATGTTGTTTTTGCCAATTCGTCTCATATTTTCTTTTTTAACATTTCCTGTGCATTCAAAACTGCTACCTAAATAGGTGAACTGCTCTGTTTTTTTAAAATCATTTTAGATTCCATAGTTATATCTGCATTACTTGCCATAGGTGTCTTCATTATATTTGTCTTTTCATAGCTTTTTCATAGTTTATCTACAGTCCAACTTTTGATGCTATAGATGCCAAGTTATCTGTTTTTCTCTGCATATCTAGGTTGCTATTACTTAACAAGGCAATATCATCTGCAAATCAAAATCTTCTAGTTGACTAGATTCTACCCAATCGATGACAGTTTCGCTTTTGCAACATTTTTGCATCACCCTCTCAAATGGTCATTTCCCTCCATATTAGCCTACCTTATCGTGGTTTGGGAGGGTTTGGTGTTTGGGATCCTTCAGGCTATGTGGGGGAGTTAACCCCCTGGGGAAAACCGCGAACAGACTGAAGGTAAAAGGGCCCGCCCGGCGGGGAGCAGGAGGGGGCCTAAAGGTAAATGCAGAACCCACCGGCAGGGGTAAATGCTCTGGCTGCAACCAACCCATCCCCTTTTTGGGACAAATGATTGTCCTCTTTTTTTGAGGGGGAATTTTTTCTTGTCTTGTCTTCTACTTAACATTTCCCCTTGCAAAAAGGGATTAAATAAAACCCAATAAAAAAACTTTTTTTGCCCCACCGGGGGAGGACACTGATAAAAGTTTTGGAAAGCCAAATTAGGAAGGGCGCAGAGTTTTTTGAAAGAGCTTATGAAGCTGAACAACAAAAAAAAAGGAAAAACTCAGAAGTTGTCACAGAAAACCGCCACTGACCGTCTGAAAAGGGAAAAAGGGGCCATAAAAAGGGATTAAACACAGTGTCCAGGAGCACCCCCTAAAAAAAACCCGGGGTTGGGAGCCGGCAACAGAAGGTGGTCATCTAGGAGGACACCCAGACAAACCGGGGAAAGATCTCGCGGGGGGACTGCAACGTCTAGAGAAAAACCCTAAAAAAAGATGCCCCAGAAAGGAATTTTCACCCATTATTGGGGGGGAGGAATCGACAAAGAACAATAAATGGCATGCAATATTAAGTGTGGTCCCACCCCCATGGGAAACACCAGGTGGTGGGGGGCCCGCCCCCTCCCTGGGGGGTCCCCCCTGCTACTGGCGGCCCATTTTTGCAGGGGGGGAAAGGGATTCACTCAGCAAGGACAAACTTTCCCCCTCAAAATATAATGGAATGGGGGGTAACCAAAAAAAAGAGCTAGAGGAAGCTGGAGAAAAAAAAAATTCTTTCGCTGATCCAAGAGAATTTAATCCGGGAAATAGATTGATTAGAGGAGGAAACCTTGTCAGGAGAAAATGACAAAGGTGGGGGAAAAAAATTATTTCGAATTCCATACCGGCGTTGAATTTAGGGGCCCAATCAGATAGGAATTATACCCTCCATCAACAACACAAAGACACTATACAAAAACCCCCCAACCTCCATTCAAACTGAGCTGAAGAACAAATTTCAAGATGACAATTTTATAGTAGGAGACTTCAAAGCCACTACCAAGTGGGGTAGACACGCTAGACCCTCGGGGTTTGAAGAAAATCCCCAAACAGTCCCCATTCTCCCCCCCAGATGATCCTCACACATTTTACTCAGACGGTGGCGCACAAAAAGCCCCCCGATCGGCTTTCAGCACATTCACAGGAAAAAGAAAGGAAACCCCCGCAAGTTTGGGAGGTAGTGCCCAAGCCCGTGAAACCCCCTCAAAAATAACATTAAAAGGAAACTTAAAACTCTCCCCCTGTTGAATTAAAGGGGTGAAGCTATTCCAAGAACTGCAGACAAGTACTGTGAAATTAATCAATGGGAAAAGGGACGAGATGCACGTTCATTCAATAAACCCATTTTAGATGCTAAAAAAAGGTTCCCCAGAGGAGGAGAAAAACTCGCCATAACACCAGAGATGGAAGTTCTATAGCTTTTTTAAAAAAACAAGGGAACTCAAACGGAAAAAAAAATGAAATAAAACAATAGAGAAGGCCCTATTTTAAAAGGGAAAAAAACCCGGATTGAAAATCCGGAAAGAAAAGAGCCTTTTGAACAGGAAAAAAGATACCAAAAGTTTGAGATTAAACCCCCTGAACGATGACAACACTAGGGGGAAAACGTTCTCCAGCAAGGAGAACAACTTCCGGAAAGGGGGCAGCCACCCAGGCCCCTGTTAAAAAAGGCCATGCTCAATAAGTCAGGAGCAAGGGGGAAAAAATCAGGGAGATAAATCACATTCAAAAAAACAAAAGTGCCCTTTATGGAGGTAATCAATGACTGAGCTGAGAGCACTAAAAAACTCAACGTAAAAAAGGCCCAAGATGGGAAAAAGAATGTCAAACAAAAAGGGCCCCCTTAAGTCTTCTACTCCAGATTTTTAAAATAGGGGAGAGGGGAGAGCCCGACTTGGAAAAAACAATCCCCCCAATTTTTAAAAAATGGGGAAAAAAAAAGGGTCCAAGGTACAGACCTTTAAATTTCAAGTTTTAAACCTTTTGGGGAGAGTGAAACCCCAGATCCGGGTTTTTGAATCCAACCATAAACTGGATCCACCCAAAGGTTTTAACAGGGGATAGAAATATGCCAAAGGGCTTACAGGACATAGAAAATGGCTTCCAAGAAAAAAAGAAAACCCCCACAGTGTTCTTCGACATGCCCAAGGCCCTGACAAAATCTGGGATGGTTTTTACCAAGTTTAGAGTGGGAAAAGGGGGGGAATGTACATTGATAAAAAACTTTCTTTCCATAGAAACATCTGAAATTGGGTGGAGGAAGTCCCAGATTCAAATTAAACAGGGGTCCCAAGGCAGCATCGTCCCCCTTGCTTTTTCCCGGTATATATTAATGATCTGCCACAAAACCCGCCCAGACATTTTCACACTTTCCATGCTGATGATCTAGCTGTGGGAACCCCAGTTTTTGGGGCCTGCCATCTTTTAAAATCCAGGCCCCCTCAGCGGCAAGGGGAAGAATGGGTCTAGAAAAAAACCGGGGCAAAACTATAGCAACGCTTTTCTCATTTCAACAAAGGAAGAACACTTCAGACTAAATTTAACGGGTATCGTTCCCTTCCCTACTCCCAAACCTTTTTTGGGAGTTCGACAGTCGTTGACATGGGAAACATACATAAAGGAAACAAACAGAAAGGTTGAGGAAACAAAGTTGATGCGGAAGCTGGCTGGGAACTCCGGGGGGCTGATATTCGAACCCGGGGTCAGGTGTACAAATTTGAAGGGCCGACTCGAATATGCATCATCGACATGGGTATCAGCAGCCCATTCAAACAAATCGATTGGAAACACAAAAAGGTGTCTGCGTACTATTTTGGGAGCCATGAAATCTAAAAAATTGTAGAAATGGGAAAAAGCAAATCCAGCCCTTGGGAAAACAGAAAAAGGAGAAAAAATGATTCTAAAACGAAAGGATCAAAGAATGCCCCACCATCCCCTGCTGAAAAAAGGGGTAAAAACAAAAAACAGACTAAAACGCACAAGTCAAAAACCCCAAAGCAAAAAAAAATAGGAAAAAATTTCTTTTAACTCTAAATCATAAATTTATCCTAAAATTCTTTTGATCACTGGGAACCAGACTCATACTAAACTTCTAACCTCCCTCCCCAAATTATTAAGCAAAGATCCAGTAATCTAGTGAAAAAAACAATTACAATGGGAAATCTCCCTTACGTTTCCCGAAGACAGCTGGGTAAGAATTTAGCAGATGGGTCGGCAAGGGGGCAACCATGAAGGTGGAGCAGGGGGGTACATTACCCCAGATGCCCCCTGTGTTCTGGTTTTCACGAAGAATATTTCCCCAAATACAAAGCAGAACCATAGCCCTTCACAAGCACATAATAAGCTCAAAACACTGCAAAAGATTATTTACAGACTCATTTCAGCATAAAGCCCCGGAGGGAAAACCCCTGACAGCAGCAAAAACACAAAGAACTTGCCGCTTTAGAAAGACAGAAATTCCTTGGGGATTCCATTCACTTGGCATTGCAGGCAAAGGTGCTGATGTCTTGTAAAAGGGAAAGGCCAAGAGCAAATTTACCAACCCTTGTCTTTTTTAAGAGGTCAAAACCCCTAGAGAAAATCTGCAGAGACTGGGAAAACAAACACTGATATGATTATGGAAAAGACTCTCAAAGACCTAAGGAAAACAGACCAGGTCATTATATTTCGACTACGCCCCGGGACACTGCAGACTCAACAAACACTTATACAGACTAGGAATAAGTCAAACAGCTCCTGCCAGTGTCAAGGAGAACAGACACTAGAGTATCCTGAAGACTGTCCTCTTCGTGTGAGCTGAGAAGAACATGTCCCACCCCCAGTCGACCTGAAACTGCGGGGGAAACCTGACAGACCGGGAAGCCGTTCTGCCCAGTTTGGGTCCACAGTAAATTGCTGCATGACCAGAGATCACTGATGAAGAAGAAGAAATGGTCATTCCAAATAATAGCGGAAAGAATACAACCTTGCATTATTTCAGGTTTTATCTATAAAAACAAGACATGTTGTATGAGGCGACTAATGAACATATGTGCTGGTCTACTCGTAGGCGCATATTGGACAAAGTGCAATCGCCTTCGCTCAGATCACATACAAAATCACACAGAGTGGAAAAATGGTCGATATGGGAGGTTCCAAGAAGAAGAAGCGTGAACAGACTCCTGATACTGCAGTCAGCAAGGTTAGGTTTGTCTAGTTGATTTTTAGAGGAGATAAACGTGAATTCAGACTACGGTGTTCTTAACGCCTTGGAGGAAATGGAACAACTTCTAGGTTATTTATTTTTCACCCCAACCCTCAACGTAGTTAGGGATAGATTGTGACAGTAACCACTACATCACAAATACGAATCTATAACGTCTAATTTCTAACTTTTATCGATGAATAGATTCAATATCAATTTTAGTTTTCATTAAACAGACAGTCACGACAAACCCAAGTATTAATTCCCCTTTCCCATCCATCTTAACTTTCATTTTCCAACGTTAAGGCAAGAGTGGAATGTTACCCCAATGGAAAATTGACTTTTTTGATAAACAGTTTTATGCCAATCTGTCTTCCATTTCCCTAAATTAAAACTAAATTTTAAAATTCATTTGTAACAATTGGAAAAATACTGAACAATTTCTGTGAGTCATGAACTCTTTGATTATCGATAAGTCGATGCTAATTCCTGACAAAATAATAGAGCAAATACACAGCCGTAATAAATAATTTGGGAAAACAGAATGACAACATTTTTTCCAGTCAGGACTATGTATACAGCTGAGATTCTACTGGCTTTTTATTTCATTTGTTCAATTAAAAACTGTAGTAGAGAAACAGAAATTGTTCATTCTAAATAATGAATAAATGTTAAATATTTTATGATATATTCATATAGTTTTATAAATACTATAAAGATTTTAGAAAATTGCTTTTTATACAATCAAACGTTTGCACAAACAAAGTCAGGGGTTTTTTACAAAATGTACAGGGGGTCCCAAAATTTCTATGCAGTGTAATGTTGGTTTTTTAGACTTTG
>JADZMA010003015.1:0-10479 GCA_020796225.1 Arion vulgaris
TTCCAGACGATATATAACTAATATACTTATAAAATAAGTATAGTACTAAATATACTTTAATCAGACTATTATAATATACAGAAAAAAAGTTAATTGCATATCCTTTACAGGACTTTGCGATTCAACCCCAGCTTTTTAACGCTGTTTGTGATTTTACTAGGCATTATTACATTCAGTAGTTTGCCATTGCTTTCTGAACGGGTAGTGCCATAGTCCTTTGTAAAATCCATGTGAAACAATTTGCAACCAAATTGTCCACAGCGTGATTCGAACTCAGAACATCGGGTTTAATAGACCGAGTCACTATCCCTAGGCACAGACGCCACCAATTACAGTTACTTAACTTTGTATGCGATACAATAGTCAATATGTTATTTTGTAGTTGAAGGTGTGAGAAGACAGTGGAGCTTATAAATATACACCAGTAGGGCAAGATAAGAGAACATAAACATATGATTATCATAGCTGAACACATGATTCATATCCTCACAAAATATATGACATAGGTAGACTGACTTGTCTGGGAATTGTAATTCTTCTGCCAGTATCACCAAGGGATGCATTGGTTAGACAGTTGGACACATTGTTTCAAATTGATGTTACAGCTTGAAAAATACCATAGTTGGAGATAGCTTTTGAAAACTGCAATCCAACAATACTTCTGCTGAATCTGTACATCAATTCCCCCAAAAGTTATTAATTTTTTAAATTTAAATTTAAATTTTTCTCCCTTGATAACACCAGTTGATAAAGGTTTCCAATTTATTAGTTATTGTTTTAGTTGTTCTTCAAGTTTCTAACCTAAACAGCAGAACTGCTTTAACATTAGAGATTCATGTAACACATGATTAAATTGGACAAGTTAAAGTCTGAAATATGTAGCTCTGATATGATGAAATGAAATAATTTAATATAAACCTTTTTTTGTTGCCGCTATGAATTTAGGCATAGTCATGGTACCTCTGATTTTTTGGGGTAGGGTTTGCTTTTCTTATCACTAGCACCCATCATTATTCAGGCAAACCTGGCTATGACTTCAGAGGTAATGAAAATCTCTTATTTTTCAGAACCATGAGCAGTCAGGAAGACTTACAAAGTGATTCAGGATTAAAAACGTTTAGTCAGAGGTTTTTGGATTGTGCAGCACGTGGAGATTTGGATAAGTTGAAAAATTTAATAAGTAAGTCAATTGTATATATTTGTTAACAAACTTTTTGTAACAAAGATAATCTCATAGCATATAGTGTTGCAATGTTGTAAAGTGTTAGTGATTTCACAGTACTAGTATGTAGCATTTAGAGACAAGGGGACAAGTTCACTTACTCACACTTTTCCTTCCCTAACTTAGTAACCAGGTATCCATTTTCAACTGGGTGAACAGTAGTAAATCTGACATGGGAAGTGAAGATCATCTCTTTTGACTTGGTGAACTGGATTGTGTTTAGATTAGAAATCGCCCGAGTGGTTCCCGGGGCCCAAATTTGGGGTGTGAAGAATAGAACCACTGTTACCTGCCTTACATGTCGTAGAGGCGACTAAAGGGGGTTTGGCTGAAGTGGAGACACATGTCTGCTATGGAATGCTAATCCTAAACAAATGCTTACAGAAAACAGATGCACCAGGCAGTAAGGCGCATAACATGGTGCAACAACCCCTCACAATGAGGAATAGAATAACGGATTCTACGGTCGTCAATCTGCCTCGGAGATTTAGCAACACAGTAAAATTGTCAGATCTAGCATCACGAGGTGGCCAAACTTACTGTGGGAAGAGGTCAGCACAAACGGGGAAGCAGAAATCATAAGAATTATATCCTACAGAACTGACCCCAATCTGAGGCAGACGGCTGCCTTTATTAAAGAATTCAAAATCCCAATCTAGTGAGAATGCAGAAGAAGAAGAAGATTCGAAATATTCCATCTCTTGATTAGGTGGAGGTGCTCTCACCACTTTACTATGTCTGAACATAGTTTACTGTGGACCACATAGTTTACTGCATTTAGTTTACTGTGCAGTCAGCTTCAGGTCTGTCAGCTTTCCCCAAAGCTTAGTTTTAGATCGACTGGGTGTGGCCACATGTTGCTTCTCAGTTCACCTAGGAGAGGACAGTCTTACAGTACATGTTCTGGTGTCTTTTCCACCTGCTGACACTGGCACAGAGCTGTGACTTATTCCTAGTCTATGTAAGTGTCTGTTAGTCTGCAGTGTCCGGCATTAAGGCAAAATATAATAACCTGTTCTGCTTAGATCTTTGAAGAAGTCTTTTCCATAATCATATCAGTGTTTGTCTTCCAGTCTACTGCAGATTTTCTCTGTATGAGGGTCTTGACGCTTTGAATAGACACACAATTAAACACAAAAATAGGGTTCAAAAGCGCAGTTCTTAGGACAACGTTGCGTCAGGTTTAGTGAGCTGGCACTATTCAAGATCCTACCCCACCTCCACGTGGTGACCCTAGAAACAGACAGTGGATCCTGTCTGGCTAAGCGGGTAGGGATCGAAGGAGAGCTACAGGTAGTGGTAGTAGTGCAAGCACGGAAAAGTAATGCAGGTCCACAAACCCTGAACAAAATGCATGCATCTCTCGGCCAAAGTTTGATAAAAAGTTGCCCAAATAGTTGCTGAAACTTAAGAAATAGCAGCGTCTGAGTCATCTGTAGACGAATGCCAACTCCCCTGGAGTAAATGGCCGCACTAGAATTGTCAGCTGTGGGGCTAGAATCAATGAGAACGATGTGTAACGAATCAACAGTCTTGGCAAGTGTCTGAAAACACTGTAACGTATTGTGCTGAAACATGGGAAGATTGCGGTAAACTTCATATCAAGGGCCTAGCGCAGATACATTTACTGGGTAAGGTTGGCCAAGCGCAAATTCTAAAGTTCAGTCTTAGTGCCTAACGAAACTGCCCCCTCCTGGGACAACCGGGCAAGGTACTGTTGCAATAACAACTAACATCCCCAGAAGAAGTGAGGTGGGTGATGATGGCGAGCGCAAAATTTCAGTTGCTTTACTAGCGCCGATTGAAACGACCCTCTAGAATATCTGTACGCAGCCTCAGTCCAGTGTTTCCGGGAACAGGAAAATGCAGAGTAGACATTGCCAAGTGCTGACATGCGCCCCGAAACGGCTGAAAATACTCTTACTCAGGAACAAACTCACTGTGGATAGAAAAGTAAAGACGGTAATGCAAGATGACGAAGTAAGATGACGTCCAAACGTTGTCTCAGATCATATAAAGGCCAATTAAACAGCCAAAAAAGACTGCTGTGAAAAGCACATGTGTCTCCAATGACTGAGAATGTTCCTAATCAGGAACGACCTCATATAGTCAGAAAGAGTGCATATTGTAGACATATCTTTGGCAAGATCATAAAGCCCAAATATACAGCAAAAATGATTGCAAAAGAGCAGTAAACAAGAAGGTGACTGTTCAATGACTAGCCATAAAAAAGAATGCTCCAAAACTGGAGTGACCTCACCCACTCCCCAAAGTAGTTAATGCTTTTTGGGCGTAGATAAAAACCTAAATTGGTTTAAAAAGTTAAAAAAAGGTGTTTTTCGAAAAGGGGCCCTCACGGCAAAAGACCCGTAAAAAGTGCACTTGTTTCCACTGGCGAAAAAGTACCGTATGGGGGACTTAGACAAGTGTGTCATGGACAAAAATTTTCCCTGTGATCCCCTTGGGATCTAAACTTCAATCCTCTAAAGGCCGGGGGCAGACCGCATGGTGGGGGACATTGAAAATGTAAATAGGCCTCGAAAATTAGTCAGGCGCAATGCAGGCGTCTGTCGCCTGAATTGAGCGGGCTTTCCCGAAGAAGCTCCTCCAGGGCCTTCCTTTAGTGGTGGGGTGTTTGGGGCCCTCGGGGCCCGGAGACTATCCGGCAGGGTTCCCAAGGGAATCAAGGGAAGGGGGAAAAAAATTGGTCCCCTGGTCCTCAGGTTGGGGTTTATGGGAAACTCCCCTCCATTTAAAAAAAATATTCAACCAAAACAAATTTTCAAAACAAACCCGGTTCGGAGGACTAGGGCCCCATGGGAGACAGATGAGCGCAGCCAAAAAGGGAAGTGATGGGGCGGCCCTTTCACCCAACCAAAGATAAACCCCAGGTTATTACACAGAAGAAGTCCACCCTTGGGGGGATGGGGTGTAAGGACACTGCAGGGCAGGCAGATGTGCAAAAGTGGTGAAGGAGATGCATCGGTACAAAACACGTTGCTGGGAATGGGAAACAAGGGGGAAATTTTTTGGGGAAACAAGATTTCAGGCGGGAAAAACGCTGCTCCATTCGGGAAAAGAAAATAAGATGATCCCGGGGCCGGGGTGGCCTTGATTGCCCAAGAAGCAAGAAAAAGTCTGAGGGGAATGGGAACCAGTGTCGGCCCGCATTATTAGTCAAAGTTGTATCAATTTCCCAGAAGACCTACAAATTATGTTTTATGCACAAACGTGCAGAGGAGGGGAAAAAAACCATTTCTATGCACAACTACGGAACTGTGGAAAAAGTACCAAAGCCGACATGATGATTTTTGGGGGGGATTTAAAATCCCAAAATGGGCAAAAAACACGGCGGGAAAAAAGAGATGGGAGAAAGGGCGGGGCATAGAAAAATGGTGAGATTTTTGCAGTTCTTCCCCCAATGGCTTGTTTGGGGGTACACTTTTTCCCATCAAAGAGCCCATAAAACAACAGGGATCTCCCAGCCCAGGAGGAAAACCAGATGACCATGTGGCATTTTTGGGATGGCTACTACAAGATGTTAGAGTGAAGAGAGGGGCAGACATAGGATCATCCATCTGGAAATGAAAAAAAAAAGAAACTATGGCAAAGAAAAAAACAAAGTAAAGTCAAGTTTGATGTCAAAAACCCCAAATCGAACCTGGAAGTCTTGTTGCTCAAAAGAACCTTTTAGGCACCGAAACGAAGGAAGGTACAGGGGAAAGAGAGTGGAACACCTTAAAGCAGGCGCATTTGGGGCCCTGTGAAGAAATACTTGGAGCCATCATCAATCGGGAAACCTGGATCAGGGGCGAAACAGGCAGGGGCGGGGAGAGGAAGAAGCAAACAAAAGTAAACCAGTCACGAACAAGAAAACAAAACGGCAGCCTGTATGAGATGGTGGGGAAAAAAAGACGCTGAAAAAGCGACAAAGAGCATTCAAAATGAGATAGCAGAAGAGGCAAAACAGCAGCTAGCAAGGGGACCTCAAGGCTCTCTTGAGCAACCAGATTTTGAGTGGGAGGGAAAAAAAAAACAGGCCAGTGGAATAAGACTGGGAAAAAATTTTTCTAAAAATTATGAACAACTGGGCGCTGGAAAGGATTTCCAGGAAGTGTTAAATAGACCCCCCCACCCCAAACCCACTAGATTTGGGCAAAGGGGAGCTGGACATAAAAGTGGGGATCAAAACAGGGAAATCCCAAAGCCTTGAAAAACTTGAGAAAAGGGGAAGGCGGCAGGAGTTGATTTTCCCCGCCCAAGCTCCCAAGGGGAGGGAAGAGATGGTAAAAAAACTCCACATATTTTTAACTTGGTTGGGGCGGAGGAATAAACAGATTGGGAAAGGCCTCCTCTAAACCCAAAGAATGGCTTTGTCAAACTGTGACAAATGGGAGGATCATGCCTTTATTCCCAGCAAAAGTCCTCCTAGGGTTTTCTGGACAGGATGAAAAAGGGGTATAGACCAGAGGCTTGGGGGCCGAAAGGCGGGTTCGGAAAAATAGATCTTCAAACCAGATAAACCCCCTTTAAAAATCATAGTGGAACAAACAATGGGTAGGCTCCCCTCTACTTTGCTTTTTATTTTGAAAGGCATTTGGCATAATAAAAACAATTGGGGGGTCCCAAGAAACTTGGGTCGGAAGACTTCAACATCATCACCATAGGGTTTCCCCCCTTATTTTGATGAAGACTTCAAAAAGTTCCCCGGTCACTCTGGTGTTGACAGGGATGCTGCTGTCCCCCCCCTCTTCTTGGTCAGATTGGGTCCCGCACGCCCGCCAGGTCTGGAAAAAGGGATACAGTGGACACTTATTCAAAACTAGAAGACCTGGATTTTGCGGAGGATCTCGCCTTGCTTTCGCATAGACTACAAGACATGCAGGAAAAATGGATCTCTGGCCGCGCTTAGTGGGCCTTTAAAAACATCAAAAGAAGACTAAAAATAATCTAGCAACAACATACACAAGATCCCAAAACTGATTGAGGGGGGGACATAGAAGATGTGGATGAATTTGTCTCCGGAAGTAAGATCGCAGATCAGGAGGGGACAGATGAGGGCATTTGCTGGATTAGGAAGGCCCCACAGGCCTTTGGGTCCCGCACATGGTTGGAAGTCCCTGTTCCCCGAAAACAAAGCTCAGGTTTTTTGCTCAAATTAATGGTGTTGCTGTAACCGGAAACTTGGCGATCACTAGGGCAAATACAAATAAGATCCCGACCTTTGTCAACGGATGTTTTGGGATTCTCGATTGAATGGGATGATAGAGTTACAAACAGGATCTGTGGATAAGAACAGGGCAGGAACCTTGATGACACGGGGCAAGGAGGAAATGGCGATGGATGGCCATCCTTCGGAAGACACAGTGGTGTCACTGACAGGTCTCGGGGGAACCCCAGGAAAACGAAAAAGGGGCCCCCGCAGACTTGGGACGGGTCTTACGAGGGCGAAAGTGCTCAATTGACCTGGGAGAACATAAAGAGAACAGCCAGAGACCGGGAAAAGTGGCGAACAACTGTTGGGCCCCATGTCCCGGGGGGGAAATTAAATTCACAAAAAAGAAGAAACACAAAATAGAACATGTTGTTTAAAAAATGTTTCATCTTATTTCATTGCCTTTGTGGTAACCCTGTGTGGTCTGATCTCTTTCTTCTCAGGAAGATCTCAGCGGCAGTCACAAACTCCCTGACAGGGGGTCTCAATGTAATTTGAAGATAGTGAAAATATTTTGTTGGAATTTAATTTTTACATTTTTCTAATGAATTTTGTTTAATGTTGTGAACATGAAGGGGAAGAAGTAAACTCTTATGTCTTAGTAAATAAGCAGAAACAAATAAAGTAGTTTATAGCTTGGCTATATTGCTAATTTTACCTATCAGAATGATGGAAACCTTATGGACAAATTATAATAAATAAGACAGAAGATTTCTCAGAATCTTACTATTTGTTTTTGGTTATCTTGAATGAATTGTCTAGGTTCAGTTGATATCGATGTTAAAAGTGAACGAGGCTGGACAGCCCTGATGTTTGCTGCAAGGAATGGACATACTTCAATCATTTCAACTCTCATTGAAAAAGGGTAATGTTATAACATTTTAAATTTCATTATTGATAAACAGTATTTCTTTGTTCATTTGCTCTAGTATAACCACTTTATAAATCGTTCCTTATTTGCTCTAGTGTAACCACTTTTTAAATCACTCTTTGTTTGCTCTAGTGTAGCCGCTTTATAAACCACACTTTCTTTGTTTGCTCTAGTATAATCACTTTTAAATCCCTGTCTTTGAACCCTGACTACCGCCTAACAAGCGAGTTCACTAACAACTAAGCTCCCCAATCTTAGGAATGACCATTAGCAAATCATAATTCGGTTTATTAACTGTTGGGCTGTGTTTGATGACTGACAGAAGAATCACTAAAAAAATAAAATTTCTGCTCAATCTCTGGTGCCCCTATGTCAAGTTGCATGTATACTCTTTGATTTATTAAAATAAAACTCAATCCCTGTGATTGTGCCAAACTTGATATCTAGTGTAAATATTTTTCTTTTTGTCTTTTTGCCTGCTGTAATGTGACTGCTTCTGTATTGATTTTAGACATGTTGCCTTATTTTAGTCTCTGTTAATTGTTTCATGTAATTCTGTATGTTTTGTTGCCATTTTTGTTTTTAGATGTGATGTAAGCAGTTTGAATGCTTCAGGACAAACTGCCCGTGACATTGCTGAATTCTGGAATCACAAGAGGCATCATCCTTTGTCTCAACATAAACAAGATGAACAATTTGAGCAATTTCACAACTACTACTCTCTTAACCCTTTGGGCGGGCATCAGATATTCGTAAAGATGATGAAGTTTTTGCAGGTTGCGAAAAGAAACCCTTCTTCAAAGTACTTTTTGTTTTCAAACTTACAGCCTTTTTTATTGCCCGAGGGCCTAAAATTAAATATAAGTAAGTGTGTAGTGTATATTAATCATAAGTAATACACAGCACAGCACCACACTTTTTACAATATATATTTAAGCAAAGAAGTAGTTGTGTACTCATATATTTGACTAGTGTTTACTATGGGCAGACCCATAGGCCTCTAAAGTCTCACCCAGCAAATGTCAAAGGGTATGCATACTGATGATTCTCATGACGTAATGGTTAAATACACTCTTTATTCTGCACATCAGACATGCAGTTCTGCTTATACAACATGTATTTCAAACTCCTTAAATCGTTGGATATGTTCAATATAAATTTCCCTAGTGTCTTCATCCAACAGGCGGTCGATGAGACGCTGAAGACCTTCCCCCCGTCCATGATAAACTCCTGACAATCGATGCTGTTTATGCAGGCCTGTCTTCTCTCTCACTGCTGTGAGCACCTTCATGTCCAGGACAGTAGATAGATGTAAGATTTTGAAGGTTGGAAATCTTGATAGACAATAGGCAACTTGCTTTTTTGGTCCTTCTGAAGCATTGATTGAGAGTCAGATACAACAGCTCCAGTAAACAGAGACCCAGGGCCTCAGCCTCCAATTTCATTCTGGAAGTATTTGTTCTGTATGCTTCATTCTGCTTGTTAATAATCCTACCATGTGTCTAATTGAAACTTTAGCTGACTACTCACCACAATACATGGACCCATAGGTATATACAGAAACCCGCTGTGGCGTAGTTGTTAGTGAGCTCGCCGCAGGCTGGTGGTCTGGGTTCAGCTCGCAATGCCAGTGGATTTTTTCCAGACCGACGGCTCTCAGGTCGACCCAGCCTCAACTGGGTACCAGACATGCTCTGGGAAAGTAAGGGACGGCATGATGCTGACCACATCACCCATCGTGTGCCGATGGTCAATGAAAAATACAGGCCTAACACTGTATTGACCTATAATACCACGAAAGTATGAAAGGGTTCCTTTACTTATAGTATATCACAACATCATCATCACTTGCATTATCTGCAATCATCAGCTTAATTGTGAGTTAAACTTTCATATTTGTTCCAATCTCTATTTCCTTCCAAAGTAATGATAACATTATGGTAGTTGGCCATGTTATCATCTATCAGGATACATTCTTCCCCCTTTTGGTGAGGCAAACCCTTTTGGGCCCCCTGCCAATCGTTGCCACGTGATTATCATACCTAAACTTCATTAGTGTTCTTGTATAGTGAGTGTCTGAGATCCGTAGTAACCCTCATGCGTTGGTTTGGGCAATGCATAAAAACGTAGGGGACAGAATGGCATATATTTCATCTTCACAATGGGAGTATCTCAAGTGCAGCCGAGGACTATACATTTGTCATGGGTCTAAATATGTTCAAGGGTGAATTCCCGTTAAAAATTCACCCATTCTGTTCTGTTTCTGTGGTAGAATTCCACGGTTAATAAGTCACCCGTTCTGTTCTGACAAGGTGAATTTCATGGTTAATAAGTCACTCAATCTGTTCTTTTCTATGGTGTAAATTCCCAAATTAATAAGTCATAGTCTGTTCTGTAAGGGGTGACGAGAGAGAGTGTCTGTTCTGTATCAGCACTCAAACTGATCTGTCTCAATAGAATTAGTTGCTTGGTTAATTAATACTATTTGTACTGTACTCATTAGGCTTTATTTCATATAAATAATAATTAAAATCCTAAGAGCCAGTGAATGAAATGATAAAAATGATAAAAGGGTCACTGAACTAGTAATAAGCGGTTGCATAACTACAGTATAAAGGTACCCAGTGTCAAAACTGCAATGTTTTAACAATAGTTGGAAACAGAGAGTCAGACATCTGGAAAAATGCCTACAATCACCCAATTTTCAAAAGTGGAAAAGACAAGATCATGAGCTACAGACCTATAAGTTTCTAGTTGCACTGCAAAACTGCTGGAGAGGTGATACCACTAGACTCCAGTGGTTTTAGAATCAACCATAAACTGGATCCAGCCCAGACAGGCTACAGGCAGCATAGAAGCACTGTTGACCAAGTGGCATACCTCGCACAGGACATAGAAAATGGCTTCCAGGAAAAGAAGAAAACCCTCACAGTGTTCTTCGACATGTCTAAGGCCGACAAAGTCTGGAAAGATGGTTTGCTACTCAAGCTCTTACGCAGTGGAATACGGGGTAGAATGTACTATTGGATAAAAAACTTTCTTACCCATAGACAAGCATCTGTAAATGGATGGATCACATCCCAAATTCAAATTAAAACAGGGTCCCCCAGGGTGGCGTACTGTCCCCCTTCTTTCCAAATATTAAAGCGCCACAAACTCTGAGCATTTCCC
>JADZMA010003016.1:0-10477 GCA_020796225.1 Arion vulgaris
ATTTTTTGTGGAACTCCGATCCATCTGTAAAACGCGTCCTGCATTGCAGTTTTCATCGTTTGGGTTTTGGCGTCGCATTAAACGCCCAGGTTTTCCTTTTTGAATTTTTCAAATTTAATGATGGTTAAAAAAGTGTTCCAGATATTGGGGGGCATGGGGTACCCATTTTTCCCCCATGGTCAATAAAACCCCGTTCTTATTGTGATACATAAACCCTTAAACCGAAAAATCGTTCAAATCTTCAGTACCATTTGGAGCTCTGTCACCCTTGGGCGATTGTTTGATTTCAAAACGTTCGGGGTTCTTTTTCCTTTACCTTTGGCTTCCAAAACCTGCAACACGGTTTTTTTTTTCTTTTAGGGAGCGCCCCTGATGACCTACCCTCCGGGGCTTTGACGTTTGCTGGTTAAAGGTTTTTTTGTGGACAATTTGGTTTCCATCCGCCCCGGTTTGTACGGTTTACCCCTTTAGTCTTTGATTGTCCCCAATCTAACTACAAGGCAGTGTTTCTGGGGAAAATTACACGGGATTCAAATCTTTTTACAGTTTTCTTCACATTTGGGTGGGCTTTCATCTGCCGTGCTGCCCATGCGCTGTGCATATCTGTCCCCCCCGGTGGACAACCTGCACGTCGCGTGCCCCCCATCCCCGGGTCCTCCCTCCCCGTATTGGTTCTCACCGTGCACACATTCACCCCTCTATCTTTCCAATTCAGAGCTCAACCGGCCCTGCCTCATGGCCCCCGTTTCCCCCTTGTGGGCCCATGCAACTCATTTTGGGACTCAAGTTTTCCCACGCTTCCTCTTCTTTCCTCTTCTCTCCTCATCCATTCATGTTTATCCGCTCATTTTCCCTTCAGAAAGAGAGACATGTATTAATAGTCATTCTGGGTTTGCCGTCTGCGTTGGACTGTAAAACCCAAAGGACTATTCTAACTACACCACTACCTGTAGCTTTTCCCTCACATTGCTTAGCCAGACAGGAACCATTGTCTGTTACCGGGGTCACTACATGGAGGTGGGGTGGGATTTGTTGGCCACTCACTAGTCCGGGGCGGTCCCGTCCCCTTTTGACCACCAAGAAGTTTTTTAAAAATTCTTTCATGAAAAAAAATGAAAATTTATAACTTTTATGGACAAAAAAAATTTAATGATTATAGTGTAAGAAAAAGCAAAATCCCCCAAATTGTCAATCAATTAAAAATTGATAACGTAAAGTTTTAAATATCTTGGTCAAAATTTAAATAAAATGGAGTTTAAAAAAAGAAAAGGCTAGGGTAAAAGGCGAGGGACAGCAACACGCCAGGATTGGGGGTGGCCCCCAATCCATCCCCTCATCTCCTGTGGGACCCTGGAAAATGGGGGGGTTTCCGGTCTGGCTAAGACGGTGCCGTGGGAGGGTATTTTGGTGCAAAAAGTAAAGGTAGTCACGCTAGAGGGGACCCCTTCACACAGGGGTAAATCCCCAAGGACTATTAATTTTGCTCCGGGCCCGTGGGAAAAGCTGGAAGGATTCTTCTCATCAATTTTTGCTTCATTCTCCGTATTGACATAAACAGGTCGGGTGCGCTTGAGGTCTTCCCCTTTCCCCCATAGTTTTTTTTGTAGTTTGCTTTTATTGGCCAGATCTAATCTCTCACTCAGACTGGGGCAGTCGGGTGTGCTCTGGGGACGTTTTGGTGCTCCACAGGTGCAGGCTGCTGAGACCCTTCTGTGGAGATGTCTTTGAGACTGAATGTCCCGTTCTAATCGAAGACTGGGTTTTGGCTTTTCTATTTAGTGTATTTATCTGTTGCTCGGGGTTTTCCCCCATTTTTTTTTCTCAGATCATTTTCCTAGATTGTTTGGAATACTTTTTTTAAAAATTTTTTGGGTGGTTTGTGTTAGGCCCCCACCCCCGCAGTTTTCCCCTTTTTTCGTTCCCTGGTATCCACAGTGAGCTGGTATCCACTGTAAGACCAGTTTGTTTTTTTTGACAACAAGCTGTTTTGCTTGTGCCCTGAAGGCTTGTCTTGTCGGGGACATGAGATAGCCGGGGAAAAACGGATCTTGAATGCTAAAGACTGCAATATTTTTTATATTTGGTCATTGAGAATCGGGAGCAAGAAGGGCTTTTCCTCAAATTTGGGTGTTTTTTGTGCTGCCAGAAGTGTTTTCTGTGTTTCCTTAGTGTGGTGATGTAGTTCGCTGCCTCCTTTCTGGTAGCATCTGTAGCTGACCCACCCCTTGAACACATGTCCATGTGCTGGTGGGATTTGCTCGAGTTTTGGAATAAAGGGCTCTTTGCTCTGTCTTGTTTTTTTTTGAGATTTTTCCCTGAGATTTCATGTATTTGGGCCATTTTTTTAGCATGCCCATGGCTCGGGTATTATGGCCCCCATTTCTGGGTCAGTTTCAGGATGTTTAAATTTTCTATAAAATTCTCTACTAGATGTTAATTTTCCTCAAGTCTGTTTTTTTTCTCTTAAATTTTGTTTTTAGGGGTTTTTTACCCTTTTTTGTTTTCAAACGGGGTGAGTGTTTACATTTTTCAGGGTTCTAGAGGCTCTATGTCTGGTTTTCCATTTCTAATGGACTGCTTTTCATTGCCCCCAGAGTTATTCTTAGGATGTTTTACCTTGTCTAGTTTCTGTTTTTTTGGGGTGTGTTGCCCAAGAGCGGGAGCCTTTTCCATGATGGTCTATGCCCCCCTGAGACCGTTTTAATTTTTTAATTTCCCGGGGCTCCCATTGTCTTTTATGGCTTTTCTTTGAATTTTTCTTTTTTGGGCTTCCAGGTAAGTCTGATGTCTAAGTGATTCCAAGGAAGGGGGGTGTATTTTTTTTGGTATTTTTTCGTTTTCTAAATTATGAATACTTTTTCCTTGTGGGATGGGGAAAAAAACAGTTGTTGGGGTTTTTTGTGTGTTAATTTTGAGGCCCAAATTTTTTCCCTGTTCCCTTTTTTCCACTGTTTTTGTAGTTGGATGTTTTTGAGGGTGTTCTGCAGTGTCAGATTAATGTTGCTGTAGGCTGTTTGAGACCTTCTGGGGGCCTTTTGGTGATTCTTTTATTATATTGGGGAAAGGTTGGTGCTATCCACTGCCCTGTGGAATCCTTCCTTCATTTTTGCATCTTGCTGAGGTGGTTCTCTATTTTTCGGCTTCGTTGGGAGGGAGGTTTCTACCAGGAGAACATGTTTGGGAACTCAAAAAAATATCGCCAGCAATGGCGGAATGGGGATGGCCATTCAAGTCAGAACTTTGATTCTAAAACCACTTTCAAGTCTTTTCGCCATGTTTGGTCTGGTATTTTCCGGTTTTCGTTTGCCGAGCTACTGAGTTATTTGAAAAAACACTGTAGCTATCTTTACAGGGAATGCTTTCTTGTCAACCGTGGTTTGTTGTGTGAAAAATGGGGACGGGTTAAAAACGCCAATTCGATGCAGTTATATTGGAGTGAAAAAGCTGGATTTTGTCATGATTGATGTTCCTAAAATTGCAATTAAGTGATGAACAGTTTTGTGTTGCACATTAAAAATGCTTTTTATGGGGTGCAGGTTGTTTTTTGTGGTAGTTTTGGCTGTTTCATTCGGGAAATTATTTCCCAAAAAACATTTTCACATTGTTGCTTTCTGATTTTCTTGTTTTTGGACGGAGCAATTATAGGGTGCCCCGTTGCAGTGAATTTGGGAACCCGTCAGAACTTGAACTCCTGTTTGTAGGACTTTCAGCATTAGGCCATCGTGCCATACCGTATCAAATGGACAGGTCAAAGAATATGCTATTACTTTTTTTTTTTTTCGGGAAGGCGTTTTCAATGTCTGGGTGATGTGGTTGGTCCTCTGTGCTTCTTTTTGTCTGTGTCTGGGGGGGGTACAAAATTTTGTTTCGGTACCATATCAGTCTCCTGTTTCTCCTCTTTTCCTGCACAGCTGAGAAGGCTGAGGGGTCTATACTTTTGGGTCATTTTGTCCTTCCTGGTTTCAGATGGGGCAGATGTGTGCCCCTTCCCAGGTTGATGGAACTTGACCTTTTTTCCCAGCTCTGGTTGAAAATACTGGGAAAACCTTAGGGACCAAGGTGTTTAAAATTCATTGGTAATTCCATCTCTAGTCCCTTTTTTCTCCTTTAGCATTTTATTTGGTCTTTTCCCCTGGGGGAAAACATAGCTGTCATGCTGCTGTTGGGTTGTAGAGTTAGGTATTCAACAGTTTTTTGACGGGTTTTTTAATTCCCTTTTTCTTGCCTGTTGAATTTGGACTTGTTTCCCATTGTGGTTCTGCTAATGGTCTGCTGCTCTCTGGGGGAAAACCCTGTGTTTGTGTGTAGCACAGTTTTGGTCCCCGTCCTTCACTTTTTGGGGTATTTGTGGGGTTCCATAGTTTTGTGTTTTTCTCTTTGATTGGGAGGGAGTTTTTTTGCCAAGCTTCCTGCTGTTCTTCTTTGCTTTTGGGAAATTGCCTTTGTCTTGTTGTGTATAACATTTTCATCTGTGGGGGCTGTTTTGTTTTCACTTTTGGGTCGGTTCGCGTGAAAATCTTTCAGTTTAGGGGGAAAAAGGTTGGGAGCTTCCCCTTTTTTCTCTTTATCTTATTTTTCCTTTTAGAAACCCCGTTGTTGAATTTTGGGTTTGGGTTTAGGGGTATTTTTTTTTTTTCATGTTTTTAATGGCTTCTTCTAGGTGTGGGAAAATATTCCAATTTGCTTTATAGTTCCAGCTGGGGTGAGTGTTCCTTTTTGGGGGGTTCCTCTGTCCTTTCATGGGGTTTTGGGTTTATGGCCTGCCCCCGTTGATTGCACACCCACTGAATTTTCAACATCTTGTCTTTCTAGGTCAGGGCTGGTTGTTCTCCAAAATTGGGGGTAGAGGTGTGGGTAATCAGGTTTTTAGGAGAACAATTGTTTTTTATAGAAATCTTCTCTTCCCCTCCTTTACATTTAGATCAGTACCCCAGCTTGGAGAATGGCTGTTGAAAATTTCCCAAATATTATCCATTTTTTGTGTTTGGTTGTATGTTTTTAGGTGGATAAATTTGCTTGGTGGTGAATATATGTTGCAAATTGTGATTTCCTTGTCATTAGTTTTTAGGCAGATGGTTTCCCCCCCGTTGTTTATTGGGAAGCGTTTCCAGGTAAACCCGTTTGTGGGATTAACCCCCCCGGGGGGTCTTCCCTATCTTGCAGAAAGATTTTATAACCTCTAATGGGAATCTGTGCGTGCTGGAGATGTGTTTTTGGTGGGTTGTCATGCTCCTTCAGGAGGGTTTTCAGCTCTTTTTTTTTTCTGCCCTTTCGTTCCCTGCATTATTTTCAAATCTTGACCCGTGTTTTACTCTAGTCTTCTCTGGTCGATCTGAGAGTGTGAGGAAATTTTGGGTTTCTGTTATGTTTGGAGAATGGGGTCCCTTTTTGGAAACCCACCTGGCGACCTGTAAAATGACACCACCCCTGTGTTGTTGCTAGGTTTTATTGCGGATGTCTTATTTTATTCCCGTGCCTGGGGATACATCTTCCGAACGGTTGAATTTTTTTTCTGGAATCCTCCTACCATGGGCAGTTTCCTTTCAAGCAAGGGGTTTTACCTACCCCCGGACGCTGTATTTAACACATTAAAACACTGGCTGGATCGCAATTTGATGTCAATTGTACTTCGGGGAAAAAACCCCCCACAAAACATATCCGTGAAAAACAAATATCCTCCCAAATGAAGGGAAAAGTAGTAATCAGGCCACGGGAAACAAGATGAAGTGATCAAATTTTTTGCTGACGCTAAATCGTTCCATTTTCCCTTTTCCGGAAATCCCGGAACATAAAAGTGGAACCAAGGGGGGCTCCGATGTCTCTCTCTCTTGGCCCATAGTATGCTGGGAGTCTGTTGGGCTGCACATGGGCCCCAGGGGAAAACTGGGGCCCCCATCCAGGGATGGGGGCCCATTCTAAACCCCTTTGGCACCCAGGAAATGTGGCACAGCCAGTTATGATGATACGGCAAAAATCAAAGGCAGAGCGGGGGCATCGGGCAGAGCGAGCATGCATGCAGTGATGAAGTGGGCCCCCCAGTGGACAGGCGGCATGACACGACGCAAAGGGGGGCATGGCAGGCAAAAAAGGGAACAGGCAGGCGAGATGGTGTCGGACCACCGAATGTCGAACAACTGGGGAAAACCCAGCAGAGGTAAAGCGGGGTCTTTTCCCGCTCGGGGAAATCTGTACCTTTAGTTTGATTGGGGACAATCAAAACTAGCGGAACAAACCGTACACAAAAATGGATGGTAGACAAAAAAGCAGTCCATTAACAAGGCGGTTTGCTGGGAGATGCTCATCAGCCGGGGGGGCAGGTGTCCTGCTGCCCTAAATGAAAAAAGAACCTGCTGCCTTGGGGGTTTTGGCTGGGGACAGCTAAAGGAAAAAAAAGGCTGGTTAAAACGAACACCTGGGGGGCAAAAAGGGCCCCTGGGTTGGGGGTAACATGGCCAGGGTTGCGGGGGCCAAACCCAAAACCCCGCCCCAACCTCCGGGTGACCCCGGAAAAAAAACTATGGTTCGGTCTGGCTAAAAGGGGGAGGATCGGGGAAAACTACTGGAGTGGGAGCGGGGAAAGCGGAAAAAACGATAAAGATACATAAAAAAAATGCCACCCTTCCCATGTCCAACAAGATATTGCCCAAGTCCCCGAGCAAAAAAAACAGCAAGAAACGTCTAGACATGGATGAGGTGCATCCCGGGCCAAAAAGGCCCCCGTGGGGCGAACTCAAGCCCTGAGGAGGGAAAAAAATTGCCGCCCTCGAAAAATAAATAAGACAGGGCCGTGAAAAAAAGTCACCCCGTGTTGGTGCGGAAGAAGATTGCACTGACCTAGCAGGTAGCCTGGTGCAACAAGTATGGCAAGGTTTGCCGGGAAAAAAAAACAAGTTGGTTTATGTTAAAAAAACTACCCCCCTGGGAAAACTGCAAAAGGGAAATTTGGGGTAAAAAATTTAAAATCCCCGGAAGAACTGAGGTTGGTGATTCCTACGGACTGCCAGCCATGGGGGAAAACCGGGGAATGTTGTTTCAGTTGTAACTCTCCCGGAAAAACTGGGGCGGGTATGGGGGGGCGAAAAACCCCAATTCGCTGATGCGCCACAAATGACCCCCTACATTGTTTGTACTCCCCATCCAGTGCTTTGGGTTAATTTCAAATTCCACGACCCAAGCGCGCTAGAAAGGCTGAAATTTCCTTCTCCGGATCAGACTAAAAAATACGGTAAAACGGCCGCAATTACGGACCCGACAGGGGTCCCCGGGCTGAACATTGGCGAAGGCCGTCTTTTCAGTGTCTTATAAATAGGGGCCCCTCCAGGATAAGCTTACAAGCCGAGAAATATTTCTCAGTCAGCGGGCATGAACAGCGTAACTCACTGTCCCCCGTAGATCCAAGCCCCAAAAACGGCAAAGCTGATGACCCCGGAAAACTCACCCCAAAATCAAAAACTGGTAAAAAACCCCACCAAGGAAGCAACTGGGCTCCAATAGGTGCTGAAGGCTGGTGCCGACATTCGTTGGACGTTGGCTGTTTATATTCAAAAGAGAATGAAAAAACAGGCCAACATCAAGGAAAAAAAGAAAAACACACTGTAGGATGCACCCGAGATCCCAAATTTTGAAGGTTTAAAGTACATCCCTTTGATGTTTGGCTCTTTTTTATCCCAAAAGAATGATAAAAACGGGCTAAGAATGATCGCGAGAGAGAAAAGGGAGACATGGCTTTCAAAAGGGGTTTGGGGACACAAAGAAACTTGCACAGTCTCTTTTAAGACTTCTGAACACAATTCCCCGTGGCAACAAAGGTCTTTGGACCATAACAAAAAATTAAATAACAAAATTGAAGCTTGGAAAAAAGGTGCTATGAAAAGTCCCTTTGAACATCCCGGACAGAGAAAAGAAAACAAAGCATCCCAAGCCCGAAAAGGCATTGGCCCAAAATAACATTATGTCCTAAGGGGAAAAAAATTTTTTGGGCCCCTTTAAAAATGTGGTCTGGAGAAAAGGTAAGGGATGGCTCCTGGAAAAAGGGGGGGACACCAAAGAAGATGGCAGCAGGACATCGAAACCTTGAACATGACCTGAAAGAGACAGCAGAATTTGCAAGAAACAGAGCTTTTCAGGCGGGCTGTGACGAATGCGACGTTCCGCAAGGGACATCCTACTACTTGTAGTGTTGCACTGAAAATATATTCATGTTTTTGGTTCAACATATCTTTTGGAAATCTATAACATCATCAATAAATAAAAATCGATCCTTCCTGACATACTCAAACATAGATGATGCGTTAAAAGCAGCCTATTCCAGTTGACCCCAAATTGACCTCACTTGTCACATATATTTAGTGTCATATTTCACACTATGTTAGATAAAAGCACACAATTTTTTTTAGACATCAAAATTATAAGTTAGTATTAACTTTCCATATGTTATTAATGTTTTAATATTACTATTCCACCCATGTTGCCTGGGCCTGCAAAGGTAGCAAAGAATAGTACCACTGCGACCTACAAGGCGACTGTTGTAGAGCGACTGATGTAGGTCTTGGGAAGCTACCTAGTAAACAAAGCATTGCAGAAGTTGGAGGTGCTGGCCTATTTGTAGGTGTATATATGGCACAATCTACATTCACTCTTAGGCTCAGATTACATACAAATCACACAGGGATTAACAAGTGGTCGATAGGGAAAGCGTTTGAAGATGATGAAGAGTATTACTATTCATATCACTATTACTGTTATCGTTTTATTATTATTGCAATCGCTCATAGCGCCCTCACTCCCCAGCTATCAGTTAAATGCACTCCAGTATACAAAAAAAGGTTGGACAGTTGGGCTTATATGATGGCAGAACATGTCCTACAAAACTGTCCACTGCAAGCAGACCTGAGGAAAATAATGTGATCCACCACCTGCAGAGTGAAACTGGTTAAAGCTGAAATCATGAAACAGCAGACTATATCAGAGAATCTCTAATTCAAGTTTAAAATAAATGATGACTGCTGAAGAATTTAGGGTTTCTGGTACTGGTATACATAGAAAGAAACAGTATATCCTTGCCAACGAGTTTAATTGCATCAATTGCCTATTTTATCTTTCCTTTCCTTTGTTTTCAAGCTGAATTTTTAAATTTTAAACTGGTTTTTGTTTAATTTAGCTTGGCAGGTTCATGCCAATGCTGTATTTGATCTGGAATGGCTTAGTGGAGAAAGCAAATCCCGACTGGCTCTGGGGACCAGACAATTGCTCTTAATGATGTTGAAATGTGCAAGAGACTTGAAACATTTAGAGGACATGCCAGCAGTATTAAATCAATCTCTAGCAAGCCAGGAGATGATGGTAATATTTCTTTTTATTGGTGCTGTATTTTGCTGGTTTTTTGAGCTGTTTTTATGATACCTGGATTAGTTATGACTGAATGCAAATTTAAAAGTTTGAACTGGTTCTGCACCCAAGATCCTTTAAAAGATGTTATTTGCACAGCATATAGATTATCATCTTTTTAAAGACTTTATATTTCATTGCTTTTCAATTACTTTCCATTTGACTTTTATATTAACTGAAAAACTAGTATAAGTCAAGTGTAAATGATAATGAACCCAAAGGAAATGATAATAGAATCGATGCCAACTCTTTGGCTCAGTGCAGCCACCATGACTGTAAAACTAAGAATGGCAATCACAGTATACTCTAGATAGTAAATATACTGAAGATGGAGGCAACAGCCAAATGGCGCAACACATCATTCAGGAGGTAAAAAACTAACACAATGAAAATACGTCTATATTTTCAAAATGTTTTGGTGCTTGCCCTGTGATGGACACTCAGGATGTGCAGTGCAGATCCTGTCTTGATAGGACCCAGCCTCTACTATTGAGTCCTCTTGAAGCCAGAAGGCATGAGAATAGAGGAAATAGCAGAACAAAGGAAAAACCACTTAAAATAATGTGCTCTAGCGGTCAGCGGCAAAAGAGATGGCTACAGAAAAAAAATATGTCAGCATCATCTTGCAAGATATCTTGCATCAGTGCATGTCAGCTTGAGGAATATATGGATGGGAACAGAAACCCAGATACTTCATCATCTCAGGACAGAAACTAGAATTTCACTTGTTTAACTACTGTTATCATAACAGCAGTACCCTGGCACTAGACTCCAGCAAACGAGGTCATAGGGGCTAGGGACAATGCTGCGCCAGGGTTAGTGAGCTGACACTAATCAAGACCGTGCCCCACATCCTCGTGGTGTCCCCGGGAAACACGTTGGTTCGGTCGCTAAAGTGCAGGGATCGAAGAAGGGCTACAGATAGTGGTAGTAGTGCAAGCACAGAAAAGAAATGCAGGTCCAAAATGCGACAAAGACTGCATTTCCTGGCAGGGCAATAAAATTTCGAAAACTAAAAAACAGCAAATACAAATCATCTGTAACAATCTCCCCAAGAAAAGGGCAAAAAAAGCCACCTGGGGGAAAATCC
>JADZMA010003017.1:0-10477 GCA_020796225.1 Arion vulgaris
GCCAAAGGGAACACGGGAAAAATAAAGAAACGATATTTATTTTGATCTTTCCCCATTTCCCTCTTTTTCTATCCCCGGTCGTTCTTTTGTGGCCTTTTTTATCATTCTTATTGTGATATATAAACAGCCTTGCCAAGGCCTTTTTTTACGTCACATTTTTAGTACCATTTGGAGCTCTAGTGCTTGTCCTTCGGCGACGTGTCTGATTTCAACCAGCGTTTACTGGGTTCGCTCTCCGTTAGTCTTGCATGTCCCAGTCGACCTGCAAGGCAGCAGGTTGCTATTTTCATTAGGTAGCAACCCTAGACGACCTACCCCCGGGTGTGGAGTGTCATCCACCCATTTTACTTGTCTTTATTTGAACTACTTAGTTTGCCTGCCGTCCATATTTGTGTACGGTTTACTCCGCTAGACTTTGATTATCCCAATCAAACTACGATGCGGTAGTAGTTCCCTGCGAGCGGACACGCGTACTGGATTCAAGTCTCTGCCGGGATTTCCATTTTTCTGCACATTTGGTGGTCCACTCCCCTACGCTCGCGCCCGCACTGATTCAGGCCTCCCGGTCAGCTCATTTCGGCCTTCCTCAGGGCTCGAGTTTTGTCCCATGTGGGCCCACGTCTTCGCTGGATGCACCTCTCATCCCTCTATGTTTATCCGTTCAGCCATTTCCATCGACCGAAAGAGACGTGCACCCTGGGGGACGGTATCCAACTGGTGTAACAAACTGTGAAAAGTGTCGGCCGTCGCCAATGTTTGAATCTAGACAATATGTCAGATCTTTACAATGTGCGCCTCACTTTTCTGACCACGATGAGTTTGATCCAGAGCTGGGGCATTCTCATCTTTTCCGAGGCGCATGTCGACACTTGGCAATTGCGGTTTCTACCTGCATTTTCCTGGCCCCGGTAAACACTGCACTGGGACTGCGTACACATAGTGTAGAGTGTAGAGGGTAGTTTCATAGGCGCTATCATCAACATAGATTTTGCGCTCGCACGACGTCACCCTCCCGGGTTTTTTTCCGGGAATGTAGTTATAAGAACAATTGTACCCTGCCCGGTTGTTTTCAGGGAAGGCAGTTTCGTTAGGATCTAGAACGCAACTTTAGAATTTGCGCTCAGCCAATTTACCCAATAGATATACCTGAACGTGAACTCTTGTACGGAGTTAACTGCAATCTTCCCTTCTGTCGTCACGTAAATGTTTTCGTCGGCACTTGTGATGTGAACATTTTTTTACCCTTCGTTCTCATGGACTTTTGCCCCACAGCTGGCAATTGTAGTGCGGCCATTTACTCGGAGGGAGTTAGCATTCGTTCGCAGGCACTGAATTCAAGTCTCTGCTGGGCTCTCCAGTTTTTCTGCGCATTGGGTGGTTGACATGCCACGAGGCTGTCAGGACACACATTGATTCGGCCACTTCAGAGCTCCGAGTTTCACCCATGTGGCCCACGTCATTGCTCTGGATGCACCTCTCATCCTTCATGTTCACTTGTGCTGCCCTTCCCATCGGCCGGGAAACTGGTAATTGTGGTGCGACCGTTAGGTTGTTACGCTTCGAGCTTTGGACTCTCGCCACGCAGGTAGCAATTTGGCGGTCATTTACCGGGAGTTAGCATTCGTTCACAGACGACTCGTACACTGCTGTTTTCTTACGTTTTAGCAATTATTTGGACAACTTTTCCTCGGACATCGGCCAGGAGATGCATGCATTTTGTTCGTGGATTTTGAACCTACATTGCTTTTCCATGCTTGCACTACTACTACTACCTGTACCTCTCCTCGATCCTACCCGTTTAGCTGACAAGAACCGTTGTCTGTACCATCGTCCCCACGCGGAGGTGGGTAGGATCTTGATTAGTGCCAGCTCACTAATCCTGGCGTTGTCCATACGCGCCTTTGACCCCTTTCCACCATTAAAATATCGACTTTAATACTTCTAAATTAGCATATGATCAACTAGAGTCTGTGTAAGTATCCATATAACTTGTCTTAGACTGACATTGGTGTTCTTTGATCTGTTCATTGTTTGTTTTATTTTTGCATGATGTGTGTCTCTGTCAACTTGCTAGTGCCACATGTGCATACATCAGTAATACCTATCTTGTACATGTTATACAGATGGAACTTCAGAATAGTGTGACAATTACGTCAATTACTAATACATCTGAAGTCAGAGTAAAGCTTCCTGAATGGTGATCTGAGACTGTTGTCAGCATTGCTTGCGATGGATGTCAAGGTTATCTGACAAAAGCAAGAAGAAAGTCAAATCCGGTCTAAAAAAAGTAACGTCATGAAAAGTGATGAGTCGGCAGTAATGTACATATATCACAACTTCTCTACAAAATACAACCTTATTTAACAAATACATAACAAAAAAGAATATATGATTTGCATTGCCTTTATTTTGTCAAATGTACATAGAAGAAACATAAATTGAATATCATGTGACTTCTGAATATCTGTAAACATTGTCTATGTACATCAGTATCGTATTCTTATTGTGTTGTTGATAAACAGGTGGTCGTTGAATCATTTCTCATTTTAAGTGCTTCAATCTCTTGGCGACCGCCTGTTGGATGAAGACACATTTTCTGCAAATTAGTTTTTAGTTTAACCGCTTACGATTTACTTGTTGTTAATATATTTATTCTTGCGCTCGAGTGATTCTATTTTTGTACAACCCAATAAACTCTTGTAGGTTTTGGCAAACTTTTTGGACATTGTCACATAAATCAAGAAATTGGCAGATGAATTAATTGCGTACAGAATAGCGCAGAAGTTGTCTACTAATTCATGAATTGCTGATTCGAAGATGAAATTGGGCACAAATTTTGAATACAATGCCACATTAGGGATAGTGACTGCTAGAAACACAACACATACTGTCACTAACATCTTGACAACTCTTACGTCATATCCTGACGAGCGGGATGTCATGGCTTCCCGTTTAGTTGCAGCTTGGGAAAGTTTAAAACCAATTGCAATACAGCAAGACGACGTAATACCACTACTTAAAGTACAGAAAAAGCTGTTCAGACCAACCCAAGCATAAAAGTCCAGAAACTGCTTGTGCTGACGATAGAATTGGGTATACTCTATAATAGCTACAGTTTTATTAAGATTAACATCAAAGTGCCAAGAGAACGTTAAGGCAAGAAATGTTGGAATCAGAACAATGATAGCAAAAATTGGTACAACTATTACTATTACCTTTGTTATTGGCTTTGTAAATATTTTGGATACTGAGAATGGGTAGAAAACAGCTACACATCTTTCAACAGCAATAACTGTCACATAACAAAGGCCAGTAATCAAACATAGATATTTTGGCATTAACAAATACACATTTTACAAATGTGCTAATGTTGCCCCAAATCCATCATCAAGTGGTTTTGACTATACATTTTAATCTAAGTCACTGGAAAAAATAATCCAAAAAAGTAAGTCAAAATTTTTAGAATCCAAAATAATTTTTGGTTTTCCCCGAAAATGCTTACAAAAAAAAAAACGATATTAAAGGGAAATTCCCAAAAATTTTCCAAAGACACCAAAAAAATTGATCATAAAACAGTTTGAAAAAAATTTAAAAATATAATTGTTATTTTCTTTAAAAAAATATCATCTTCTGCATCAGTTGTATTCTGAAAATCTGCGTTTCTTATTTCAGAAAAATCTTGATATAGATTTGTATGCTCGTAGTCTGTGCTTAAGGACATCTGAAAAATAATAAACATGACATTGAAAAAAAAAAAACACATTTGAAAATAAAATTAAGAAAATTTTTAAAAGTAAAATCCTATCACTTGTGATTGGTAAAAACATTATCATTATTGGACGTTTTGAAAGTGAGATTTCCCCGATTTTTTTCTTGCTCAGGAAAATCTTGCTAGCATTTTCGACTCTAAATCACGAGCGAAAAATGTTATGGAAAAAAAAGAAAAATTTTGATTGAAACGACTTTCCAACATATTATAATCGTTTTAAATAAATATGCCAATGTTTTAAAAAACATCATGTACTATAATAATAAAAATTAATAATTCCTCTCTGCCGTTTTACATTACATTAGGGCCTGCAAGTAATTTCTCCATACCCCCCTTCTGGGCAACTAAACAATCTCCTCCATGGAACTGAGACCGTTTTCCTCCCTTCTCTAAAGAAAGCTCCTTCATGGTCCCCTTGGGTCGACCTCTTTTTCTTAAAACCCCTTTGCATCTAATTTTAATGCCCTGCTTTATTTCGTTGATCTTTTTCTCCTAAAGGTGTGCCCAACATATCTCCATCTTCTCTTTCTTAAAAGGGGGTTGTCCAAGTGGTTGCCCAGACTTCTCTGTTTTCATAAACTTCCTCTGAATTCATGTACTATAATACAGGATCTATTTTTATCTTCCATCTCCGATATGAATAAAAAATCAATTTCATTATACGGGATCAGGGATCAATAAAAAAAAAAACGAAAACTCTCCGGGGAACGAGATAAAGTACTTCTGAATAGAAGCAAAGCATCAACGTTTACTTACAAAAAATATTTAATTCCCAAATTTGAATTGCAAACATATATATATATATATATATATATATATATATATATATATTATATATATATATAAAAAAACCCAATTTTTAGGCTGCCTTAACCCCAACTCGCCCTGTTGCCCCGGAACCTGTATAAAACCTTGACAATCAGATCAATTTTGGTTCTGTTTAATATCCCCAATGAAGTACGGGTTCCCCCCCATTCGGCTTCTTCTTCTTTAAGTTAGATTTTTTTAAAGTTTCTTTCCCCTGAAATTACATTCTAATAAAGGACTGTTGACTCAATTTTAAAGAAAAAACAATGACACGTGATATCATTTTGTTTTTTTTTGGGAAAAATTTTGATTTTGTAGTTTGCAAAAGTTTCCCCCCCCAAAAGGGGAAAAAAAAAAAAAAAAAAATTGCACCTCGCCCCCCTTTTTCCTCTCCCAATTCAATAGATTGGCTCGTACAAACCCCAGAAATTGTCGTTTTCATGTCAAGTGACACTTGCGTACAGTATTGTAAAAAAAAAACCCTTTTTTGGAAACATCAAAATGAGATGAAAGGCAAGGGTTTTTTATGTTGGATATGCTTTTTAACCTAATTAATATCTTTATCATTAACGAGGTCAAAGAAAAATCAAGGGACAACGTTGCGCCAGGTTTAGTGACTGGCACTTTTTTAAGATCCTCCCCCACCTCCGTAGGCGACCCTGGAAACAGACCCCGATTCCTGTCTGGCTAACCCGGGTAGGGATCGAGGGAGTTATAGGTAGTAGTAGTAGGAAGCCGGAAAAGCAATCGGCCCCAAAACCCAAAAAACAAAATGCACACATCCCTGGCTGATGTCCGATAAAAAAAATGCCCCAAATAGTTGCTGAAACGTAAAAAAAGTAGTGTACGAGTCGTCTTGAACGAACCCCAACCCCCAAAGGTAAATGGCCGGAAATAATTTTGCCCTCTGGGGCAAAGTCAATGAGAAGGGCTTACAAATCATATATCTCGGCAAGTGTCTCTGAAAACACTGCAACGTTTCGTGTCGCCCTGGGATGACTGCGTAAACCCCTTACAAGGCCCAAAGCCCCAGATAAATCTATTGGGAAAAAGTTGGTGGACCCTTACCCCCTTAAGTCGCTTTTTCAGCGTCTGAAACTTCTTTCCTCAAACAACTGGGCACGGTATTTTTTTCTTAAACTAACTTTCCCGGGAAAAACCGGGGGCGGGTGATTTTTTGTCAAAAAAATCTAATTTGCGCTGTTCCCCCCCTAATAAAACGACCCTCTACATTATTTGTGGGTACCCCCCCAGTCCAGTTTTTCCCGGGCCCAAAAGAAAATCAGAATATCAACTGAAAATTTTGCCAGGTCCGACACGCGCCAAAAAATCCCGAAAATTTCCTCTCTGGAATAAGTGGCCCAAAAAGAAAGGGGAAAAACAATGTTAAAGGGCCCGGACGGGTTTTCCCAAATCAAACATTGGCGAAGACCGACATTTTTCCCGTTGTGTTATACGAGTAAGACGCCGCCCCAGGACAAGCTTATGTCCCCCAAAAGACTGAATATGATTCTAATCCGGAACGACCCCCCACGGTCGAAAGGAGCCGGTGTAACCCTCTTTGGCGTAACCCGGGCCCCAAATTAAGGGCAAAGATGATCGAAAAAAGGGGCAATAAACCCCCAAAACCGAAAAGTACCTTTTCAATACCAGTCCTAAAAGGGGTTTATATTTTCCCTTTATACGGAATTTTACCCCCCAATCATCTACCAAAAGAAAGGAAAATTGCTCTTTGACGTAGATCCAAGACAAAATATACTACATTAAAAAAAATCATTAAAAAAGTCTATCATGATGCAGTAAGAACGCCGCACTCATTCAGAAAGGTTGCAGTACAAAAAGGGTCTTTGGGGAGATCAAGACAAAATATACCAACGGATCTTAAAAGAACTTTTCATCTAGGGCAAATACCTAGTAATAAAAAGTTGGCAAAATCGGATGTGCTAGCCCAGTCCCCATAGGCGCATAATTGCACAACTAAACAACCGTTCTTGGAAGGCTGTTTATATATCACAACAAGAATGATCAAAAATGGCAAAAAAAGAACGATCGGGAAAAAGAAAAAAAGAAGATTATAATTAACACATTTTTTTAAAAAAAACAACAACGGACTCATTGACTCAAAAATGGGGAAAAAAATGTTTACAGTGTTTCCCTCAAACATATACCAAAAATCAACACCACCAAATTGGGTTTTTGACTTTTTTGTCAGATCTGATCAGCCTCAAAATACATATACTTTTGGGGTCAGCGCTTTGAGTTCTTGAAAGTTTCAAGGATCTTTCCATACAAAATTAGATCGGAAAATGTTAGAACATCTAAATGTTTAAATGCGAAAGGCTGTCTTTATTTGCCACCTGATTTTCCGCCTCGGGCCCTCACAATACATGCTGAGAGTAGGGCACAAACCATGAATCGAGCTCTGAACAATCCTTTGTTTTTATCTTAAAACAATGCATCGTTGAACTCGGTTTGGGGGTTTAACCACCGACTTTCAGGCGCAAATTAAAAAAGGGTTGCCCCTTCGTCACAGAGACCCCAATATATGGTTATCTATCGTTAATAAATGCTGGCGTCTGTGGATTAGGGTGGCGTCTTTTGGGGCCCAAAGGGGGGCGTCTGTGGCTTAGGGGGGCGTCTGTGGCAGGGTGGCGTATGTGGCTTAGGGTGGCGTCTTTGGGAGGTGGCATCTTTGGGTTGGGGGGGGTCTGTGGCCCGGGGGGGCGTCTTTGGGTTAGGGGTGGCGTCTTTACTCAGTCCCTTTAAACCCCGACTTCGGTTCGAAACACTTCGGACAGTTTGGTTGCAAATTGTTTCCGTGGATTTCTACAAAGGGATGGCACCACCCGTTCGAAAGCAATGGCAAACCCCCTGAACTAATAAAAGTCTCAAAATCACAAACGCGTTAAAAAACTGGGGTTTATTTTTCAAAATCCTTAAAAGGGTATCAACTGTCTTTTTTTATCGATAGTAATAATGCGATTATCAATCCCAAACAATCATTCCCAAACAATTTAAACAATCCCAAACCCAAACCCCATAATTTCAAACTCGAATGTATCTTCATATCAGTGTTAATTTCTCACAGCCCGACATGGGGAATTTTTACATTTGAAAAAAATATTGAATTTTGAAGGAAAATTTGGGGTTTTCATTGAAAAAATTGGAAAGTCTAATGTGTCTAAAGTCCAAAAGGGTTAAAATCATTGCATGGGTTTTTCCCCCTATTAGTCCCTCTCCGTAAAATGGCACGCCACCAACCCAAAATATTGCACAAAATACAGCTCTCTACTTTTGCATTAATCATAAAAGATCTCCCGGAAAAAAAAGTACCCCGTGAACAGGGGGGCGACGCGATCTGGGTTCAAACTCACGACCTTGGATCCCAATGCAAGCATTAACCCCTTAGTCTTCACAGAGATCCCCGATGTGAGTGTTTGAAAACAAAATCTAATTTTACATTTGAAATATATTCCCAAAAAAAGAATGAAATGGTTTGGGCCCCTTTAAAAAGAATACATTAAACTTCACTGTATTACAAGTCTTTTTCAACAGAACATCAGGAAAGAAGGCGGGAAGGAAGACCACTAAAAAAATGGTTAGATGGCCCAAACAGAATACTGTCAAAAGCAAAAAAACTATCCCAAGCCACCCGACGGGTTTGAGAATAAATGTCTCCCAAAAAATTTCTAAAAATAAAATGGAGGGGATTTCGTTTCTAACAACACAGTGAGAGATGAAAACAACAACAACCCATCCCAAAAATTTTTGGGAAAAGAAGGGGGGGAAATATTTAGGTCATTTTTTGATCAGACAAAAAAGACTAAATCGACAAGTCTTTATGTGGTCACCAGTTGGGAAAAGAAAACGTGGAAGACCTAAGAATATCGAAATAAGGGAAGACTGCATAAAACTTGAAATAGAACACGTACAAACAAAGTCATATAGTTTACAAAATACAGAAAGTGACGATAACAGGTGTCAACAGCGTTTATCATGAAAGAAAATAGGAGTGACAAATTAGTGAAACACAATGGACGACCAAATACGTTACGTCAGATACGTTTGTATTTGGTGGTCCATTTGTGTTTAATTTGTCACTCCTGTTTGTTCGTTTGCTTGATAAAGGCCTTGTTGGTGTTTATCGTCACTGTTTCTGTATTTTGTAAAACTATAGTACTTTGTTTGTAATGGTTTCGCTAGAAGACTAAGACCACTTTTCGAAGAACAATCCTACAAGAAAGTAAACTATTGGGATATAAAACCAAACAAGATCTCCAACTGCTAGCAACGAACCGCATCACATGGAGCTCTAAACCCTCTGCCTATGTGTCGCCTTTGACACGAAAGGAACAAACTAACGAACTAAGCCATCAGAATAGAGCAAGACAAAACACAAAAACAAAGACACCGGCAATTACCCGGTAGCAGTGGGGAAAGAAAAGAAAAGAATAGACATGTGAATGTTTGAAAACGAAATGTGTGAATTGTACCTTTGAAAATATAAGTGAATATTCTGACAAAATATTATTATCGTAGCGCCTGTGTACTGAAGTACTGAACTGCAGATATCACTACAGGCATTAGTTGACGACAGATAAAGAATACAACAGTTGCTAGTTCTTTAAAGAAGCTGTATTTAAATATTGAACAT
The DNA here is from genome assembly GCA_020796225.1 of Arion vulgaris. Lineage (NCBI taxonomy): Eukaryota > Metazoa > Mollusca > Gastropoda > Stylommatophora > Arionidae > Arion > Arion vulgaris. The sequence continues at coordinate 9,231 of JADZMA010003017.1, forward strand.
TATACTGATATTAAACAAACAACAAACAAACAACATAAATGATAGAATATATTATTGACAAATGTACGCGAGAATAACTAGGTTAATTATTACAAATTCATCAAGTTATCAATATCTATTATCTAATCCATTTAACATTCTCTGATAACAGTGGCATGAAAATGCGAACATTAAATCAGTCCCGTTCGAAATAGTTATTGGTTATTGGTTACTAAACTGACGTCATTGCACTCCGGGCAGATCCATAGGTGCTCAGTCTCCCCAACATATATCGAAGAGTATGAATACTGATGGTTCACGTTCAAAATAATAACAATTAAATATTCGTGTTTAAAATAAGGTATACAGTATGTAATCTACATAATACTTCGTGCATAATTAACGTATTAACGTATTTTTAACGTTATCCGACGTTAATTTCTATAAATTGGCAGTGTCATTGTTATGAGATTACTTTTGTGGCAAAAGCAAATTCTGATTTTTTAATTGTCACATGTCATTGATTTGTTTCGTAGAAAGACTAGTTCTTTCTACTTTTAATTATACCTTATTTAGTAAGTACTATAACCCTGGGGCGCTTGCACAGCTCATGTTTAGAATTAGGTTAATTTACTGAGATGTAGCGATGACTCATGCTTAGAGCTTGGTGCATTCACTTCGTCGCAGAAACGGTTCATATTTAGATTTAATTGACTTTACTGAAGTCTTATGATTAGAACTAGGTTGGTTCATTGGGGTGTAACGACGACTCATGCTTAGAACTGTGTCCGTTCACTGGGGCACAGAGACTACTCCTGCTTAGGACTAGGAGCCAGACCAGCAACATACTAGTGAAGATCTTCTTGCTCTTCCCTGTAGTACTTGTCGACTATATGTTCATCTGGTTAATGAAGGATAGATCGACATCTTCGCTGTGATGACCTCTGCCGGAGACGCATGCCTGGATGCTGTGATAAGCTAACACTTTATCTTCTGCATTCCTTCAAGGTCGTGAGGTCACATCAATGTTCCTGTGAGTAGAAGACTGCAAACTCCTGGCATTGCACCTCACCACATGGAATCAAATAGCTCTTTCCTGGATTTGAAAGAAAACTCTTTAAACTAGCAATAGAGAGTTACAGGACGTTCATCAATCCGTGGTCGAAAGCACAAACTCTTTTGCATGACACAGAAAACAAGAGAACAAACCATCTAATTGTAGACTTGGTTTTAACCAGACATCGACTTATATATTTCAAAAAAGATAT
>JADZMA010003018.1:0-10474 GCA_020796225.1 Arion vulgaris
ATTTCTGAAAGATACTAGCCATTGGGAAACTGGTACAGTGAATTCAGTTCTTCATCTTTGACCCGTAGAACACTGAAGGTGAAAAGTATGTATTTGTTTCTGCAAATTTTTTCTGATACATCATTCCAACATATCATATTGATTGAATCTGATAATTCAACATTTGTGAACATAGGATAGATCAGATGTTAAGACTGCGACAAAATTCCTGATGTTCCAGGAAAATAAAAACACATACGTAGATACACAGGTCACGGCGAACCAACATCGCTCTTTAGAATTTGCACTACTTTTTCAGCGCAGTCCGCGAGGGAAACCCTAGTCAGCATTGTGTTTTTCGATCGAATCGATGAAACAGCTTTAAACAATTGCTTCATATGAAATATGTGTCATTATATAGTAAAACCGATTGTTCACGTGAACTGTAACATATTCTACAGATCTGGAAAATTATATGATTATATGTTAAGTAGAAGCATTTGAACGAAATTTTTCGATGGTCACACCATTATTTTGGAACCTGAAATTTTTGGTACTACCCATAAACATCGATTTATGAAACGGCATTATTAATTTCTCTTTACTCATAAATTTTCTTTAAAGAAACATTTTTCTCTTAGGGCAACTTTACGTCTGAACTCGTCAATAACCTACCAGATTACCATTTATTGTGCTACGAAGCCGGTTTGCTTTTGACGTCCATAACAACCGCTGCAGTTTGCGATCTTTCGTGAATTCTCGTCATTTTACTTGGGGCCAACGATATCCAGCAATGCTAAATACAAATTTTTAATTTTTTTTTATATTTCAAACATTATTTATGCCTTTCAGTTGACTTTTGTATCGAGATAAAACCTTTCGGTAATAAATATCCCACACTAGATCTAGCTAGCTGTCCAAAGGAACCTTTCTGTCGCGATAGACCAAATGATTGACCACTTTATCGTACACTATTCGATTTACCAGAAGTCCCCATATTTTGAGTGATTTCAGAATAAAATAACTAGTGAATCATTTCAGTATCCTTTAATTGTCTTTCTTAATTATAGGATTTCATGTTTAAAAAGTTGTGCCATTTAAATTGCACTCATTGCTTATGCAATGAAGCTTTGTGACAAAATATAGTCTAGTAGTAATTTTAAATGTAACTATTGCAAGATCATCTACATTTTCTTTTTTTTATGTAAACTTCTTCTGTGACTTTTAATTTGTTAGTGGTTGAACAAAATGTGACATTTATCTTACTCAACATATATAAATGATTTACCAAATAAGTATCCAGCATGTTTGTATGTAGATTTTATGCATAAGTAAAATATAAAACTCACTATTCAAAGAGTCACCAGAACAGCACAACATATTGCAGACAAATCAAGAAATATATAAACAAAATTAAACCCTCTGATGCTAGAGTGAATATTTACAATATGCTTTTATTATTTTCTAAATTGTTTTGGTTGTGTGGAACATATAATGAGACTAGATCAACAGTTTCAATAAATAATATTCATTATGATCTCCCATGCAACTGGCTTCAACCTTGCAATAACATTAAATATATTTATTACTTTTTTTTAAAAAACGGGAGATAGAGGTTGTGTAATAATTTACTCAGAAAGTGTTAAAGCTGCCCATCTTGCAAGACTAAGGTAAAATGCATGGGAAATTAGAAAGGATATTATTCAATGAAATTGTTGATCTAGTAGTCAACATTTTAAAACAATCAAGAAAGTTTTTGACAATAATGAAAACACACTGATAAATCATTTATCTATACTTCAACTATATATAAATTAGGATTTATACAAAGATCTGATTTGCTGTATCATTGTGTTTATGACTTTTGATTAATAATTTTATTTAAGTTCAGGTCCTACAAAAACTTTCAATGACATAAAATGTTTGTTCAATGTATGTTCATATAGAAGAATGATGCAGTATTTCATCACTAATTATCACATTTAGTTCAACCACTAACAAATTAAAAGTCACAGAAGAAGTTTTCATAAAAATAAAAAGAGATGATCTTCAAAGTTACATTTGAAATTGCTACTGACTATATTTTGTCACAAGCTTCATTGAGCTACAATGAGTGCAATTTAAATGGCAAAAACTTTTAAACATGAAATGCCTATAATAAGAAAAACAATTAAAGGATATGAAATGATTACTAGTTATTAATTTTGAAATCACAGTACAATAAATGAGACTTCTAAGAAAACTGAATAGGAGATAAAGATCGGTCCAATCATTATTGCCGTCTATCGCTGACGAATGGTTCACTTTGGGCTTCTTGGAAATCTGAATATGTACGATAAAGATCGGTCCAATCATTAGCCGTTTTATCGCCGACGAATGGTTCACTTTGGACAGCTAGCAGATCTAGGTGATATTTAATACCGAACGGTTGATACTGATACAAAAGTCAACTGAAAGGCATAAATAATGTTTGAAATATAAAAAGAAAATAAAATTTGTATTAGCATTGCTGGATATCGTTGACACAAGTAAAATGACGAAAAGAATTCACGAGAAGATCGCAAAAATGCAGGGTTGTTATGAACGTAAAGCAAACCGGCTTGTAGACAGATAAATGGTAAGTCTGGTAGGTTATTGACGAGTTGAGAGTAAAGTTGCCCTTAGAAGAGAGAAAAATTTTTTTAGTAATGAAAATTTATGGAAAGAGAAGTTAATAATGTCGTTTCACGTAAATACTATGTTTATGGGTAGTACCTAAGCGAAATTTTCAAGGTTCCAAAATAATGGTAGTGACCATCGAAAATTTTTTTGTTCAAAATAGCTTTTACTTTAAAATATAATCATTAATTTTCCAGATCGAATATTTTCAGTTACACGTAGAACAATGGTTTACTATATGAATAACATATTTATTGAAGCAATTGTTTACACGCTGTTTCATCGATTCGATCGAAAAACACAATGGCACGTTTAAATTTATTTACCGTCACGGGCGCGCTGAAAAAAGTAGTGAAATTACTAAAAGAGCGGTATCTCAATGCAAATATGACGCCGTGAGGTGATGAACTAGTGTTTTTAATTCCGTGCATTTTACGTTTCAACAACAACTGGGTATGCAGGTTAAGTGTGACTACTTAAATGTTGCTGATTTTGCAAGATCTTGGAGACCGTTCTCATAGTTCAGAGAATGCAGCAGAAGTGGGGAAAATAAGTGACAAGATAAAAAAAGATAATTAGGAGATAGCTAGTGCATTAAAACTGAGGAAAAACCAATTAGTATAATTTACAAAACAGACTGAAATAAAAACTGAGTTCCAGCTGAGTTTCGTACCTGCTGACATGCTAACAGAAGAAAACAAAAGTAAATTACTGTCGACATCTGCTCAAAAAAGTCAGTCAAAAATGATGGAAAAGTGAAGCGGACTATTTATTGAACGTTAAAGGTATTAAAAGATTATCTGCCATGGCAACATTGTTAAATAACATCGAGTAGTATGTAGTACTATTACCAAACTAGAAGGATTGATAAAGAAAACAAGGACACGTACCAAAATCCTCCTTTGTTTTAACATAGATATTTAAACACAATCATCATTTCCAAATGTACAAGGATAACATCAGAGGTAAACATTGTCGTTAGCGTGTGTCAACTATTGTCGTTAGAGTGTGTCAACTATTGTCGTTTTTGTGCCCAACTATTGTCGTTAGAGGTTTTTCCTATTGTCGTTGGGAGTGGTAACTATTGTCGTTAGAGGTGTCAACTATTGTCGTTGGAGTGTGCCCAACTATTGTCTTAGAGGTGTCAACTATTGTTTCCAATGAATTTTCTTATTTTTCTTCCAACACTCCATATCAACCACTTGTGAACCACTTTTTGTGATTTTTATTTGATCTGACCCCAAAGAGCAAAATTACGTTGTTCTAGTTATGTGCATACAAGTAGGCCAGCACATCCGATTTCTGTGATGGATTTTTTTACTGGGGTAGTTTTCCTAGGTCCTACATCAGTCGACATCCCTTTTGTAAATCTTTTAATTTTTTCCCTTTTTGCGACCTGCCTTTTAGATCGTATTGGTACTATGCCTTTGCGACCTGCCTTGTAAATCTATTGGTACTATGCCTTTTGCGACCTGCCTTGTAAACCCGTATTGGTACTATCCCTTTTGCGACCTGCCTTAAATCGTATTGGTACTATCCCTCTTGGACCTGCCTTGAAATCGTATTGGTACTATGCCTCTTGCGACCTGCCTTGTAGATCGTATTGGTCCCTTTGGGCCTCTTGCGACCTGCCTTTAAATCGTTTGGTACTATGCCTCTTGCGACCTCCCTTTGTAAACCCCGTATTGGTACTATCCTTTTGCGACCTGCCTTGTAATCGTATTGGTACTATGCCTCTTGGGACCTGCCTTGTAAATCGTATTGGTATATTTTTTGCTTCTCTTGCGGGCCCCGGTACCACAAAACATGTAATGAAATAATTGCACAGTTGTTTTGTGTAGAAGAAAAATTTTTGCTAAAGAACTTTTGGGGAGTCTGCCTGCCACTTTTGCTGAAGTGCCAACATTAGTTTATGCAAATCAGAAACTGTTTGATGTAATTTTAAATCGTCCCCAAAGCGTGTCTCATAACTGTTTAAAGATTCACATCACGCCTAATTGCAGGCCCATCCTTTCCACAGATATCAGAGTGCGGGGGGGAAAACATTTACTGCGGGGAGGACGAAGTGACTTTTGTCACATTGGAAGATCACGCTGTGTTAATAACTGATAACGTTTGGATGGTAATTATGAGATAATGTTGTTATGGTAGTTTACTTTCAAAACCCAACTACATGAAAAAAAGAGGTTTGTTGTTTTGGTAATGTTTACCCAAAATCACCCAACTAATCATATTTTACCCAAACCCACCCACACTAAGTCATATGTTTATCCAACCATCCCCCACACTAAGTCATATGTTTATCCAACCATCCCCACACTAAGTCATATTGATTGCTTTTCGAGGACTATCCCAATTTTAAGAGGCTCACCACAATATTTTTCCAAACCTGATTGGGGCTTTTTTTAGACTCAAAATTGCGGTTTATTGGAAACCGTGATGTTAACTCACTGAGCACGTTGTCAATGCATGTGTTGCATACACCCCCCCAAAAACTAATTTTCTGTAGAGGGGGTTGAGGTGAGTTCTTATTGAACGACAAGCCCCAAAAAATGGATACTGTAATGTTTAGTTTAGTTTTAGTCGTCACGTCATCATCACTGAACGTCGAACCAATTGTTAAAGTGCCCGATCTCCCCCCCAGTACGTCTCACGGTTTATTCAGTAGTCGGATCTTTCATCACTGCACATTGAACCAATTGGGCCCCAAAAATTGCCCGATCTCCCCCCTCAGTATGTCTTTCAGATGTGGGCGACTAACACCTTTCTGTGTTTTTTTTCTTTCTTTTTTTGGCACCAGCACATTGTTCTTGAATAGCTACACCACTTTTAAAGGGGGAAATTTTTTGTAGTCGGGTTAGTTTGCAGATTCACCACAATTCCCATGTCCTTTCTCCCTTAGGAAATTTATAATATCAGCCTGGTCCATCGTCCCCCGTTTTTTACAGCAGCCATACCCTGGGTTTTATCGGCCCCGTTCACCCCCTTACATAAGCCCGGGAAAAAAAATCCTTTTTACTGTAAAGACTATACCGAATAGCCTGGTCACCGACAACAGTGTTGTGGCATTTTTTCGGGCCCTGTCTCGTAACATTTGTCATATTCAGAAGCATGTCTTTGTTCTTTTTTTCAGAATAAAACGATCTTTTGAATTTTGCTTATTAAATGTCAACCTGTCGAAGAGCGTCAACACATTAGATGATACCAGGGAGAGAGATTTATGACGACCCCATTTTTTCGCTTCGCAAACCGCCCGGCACCGGATGAAAAGATATGTCAATATTTCTGTGTGTATATAGTTTATATATTGAGCTAGGGGCCGAAAGATTCCCGAAAAAAGACTGGTTGTTAAGTTCAATTCAAAAAACCGGGACCATCACCCTGAGAAAAATAAATTGGTTCCCCTACCCCTAAATCCCCGGTTTTTAACACGTAAAGGGGACGTATTTCCTACCCCCGCAGCCTGGGTTAAAAAACAGTGAGCTAGCTTCTGAAAAAAGGGGCGGGGTGTGCCATTTGTTCTTTCACAGCCGTATGAAACCGGGACTTCAAGACGCTTGACGTAAAACCCGGCCTATGCAAGCAGGACTTAAAGACGTTTTGAGGGAATACCCCGTATGCAAGCAGGACTTCAAGACGTTTGACGTGAATACGGTATCCCAAGCAGGACTTCAAGACGCTTGGGGTGAATACAGCCCCCCAAAAAAATTTAAAACGGTGGTGAATACACAGTTCTGGGATGAGCGACAAAGGGGACACATCCAGCTGGAGACATGTTATGAAAACGGTTCTTCTTCTTGCATTCACCCTTATAAAATCGGGAAAGGCGTAATCAAAGCGTATTGATATTTTTAAATTGTTTTGGGCATGAAAACGTGCTTTTTTTTTTGGGTCCTTTTTACCCTTTAGATTCGTATCTTCTTCGACTTCAGAGGTACAAAAACAGGTTTTGGAACTGGTGACGCAGACAAAAACCGTGTTGACATAAATCTTTAAAAAAGTTGAAATAAAATCCACCATGGGCCATCCATTTCTTGGGACTAACATTTACCATCTATCCACAGTCTGAAAAAGACTACCGGACAGTTTCAGTAATTTATATCTACATAATGTGTCTCTTTCTGAGGGTCTCTGTGACTAAGTGATTAAACCCTTGGGGCTGCGTTCCGAACGTCTGCTTCAAACCCAGGCCACGCTGTTCTGTTCACGAGTTCTTTTTTTAAGGCCTAAAATGGTTTCCGGATTTACGGAGTTCTTTGTTTTATCAATACTCTCGGCAGGTGGCGGAATTTCTTCGGGGCCCAAAATCAATATTGGGGTATAACTGGACGAAGAAAAAATCCTTGGTTTTTTAGTCTCTTTCTGAACATTTTCTTTTCCCTTTTTGTATTATGTTTCCCCAAACCTGCATGCACATGTCCAGTATGCATTTCACTATTACATTACCCTTTTTTTAAAAAGGGCATCACGATTGAAACCTAAAGATTTGCATTCCTGAACAGATGACTGTTTTTAAAAGTAATGACAGGTAGTGAAGCGGTGGATATTTGGGGGCTGGTTGTTTGCTGGGGGAAAAGGAAAAGGGGGATAGGTTGTCCCCACCCCCGATTATTGGGCCCCCGTGAAAAAAAATGAATAATGAGACCGGTTCCAGAGCCTCCATCTTACTCGGGGATTTTGGATGAGCGGTGCGACGCCAGGTCGGTCAAGTTTGCTCGTTCGCGATGGGGTTCGGAAATGTCTGTTGTGTTTCGCTGCTCAAAAAAGGGAACGTCTGTTTCCCCGGGTCTCAAGGTCAGTGATAACATTTCTGGAGGACGTGGTTGTTGAAAAATTTGAGTAAGTAGTCATGAAGAAATTTGGGAAGGGAAGTAAGCAGTTTGAGATATGTTATAACAAAATGAGTACCATTAAGATTTTAAAAATGTTGAGTAAAAGAAATTTTAGTATTTTGTAATGTTGAATAAGTAATTTATAAGTTTTTTTGTAATGTTGAGTAAGTAATTTATAAGTATTTTGTAATGTTGAATAAGTAATTTATAAGTATTTTGTAATGTTGAGTAAGTAATTTATAAGTATTTTGTAATGTTGAATAAGTAATTTATAAGTATTTTGTAATGTTAAAGAAAGTAATTTATAAGTATTTTTGTAATGTTGAGTAAGTAATTTATAAGTTTTTTTGTAATGTTGAGAAAATAATTTATAAGTTTTTTTGTAATGTTGAGTAAGTAATTTATGGGATTTTGTAATGTTGAGTAAGTAATTTAAAGTATTTTTTGTAATGTTGAGTAAGTGTCTTCTTTTTCCCGGAACGCTCCATATCGCCCACTTTTTAACCCACTCTATGTGCTTTTTTGGCGGGGTCGGCCTGGGCGTTTTGTACGTTGTAAAGGGTTTGGTACTTTAGGCCAGCTCATCCGATTTCGCGATGTTTTTTAGTTACTGGTACCTTCCTAGGTCCTTCATTAGGGCCTCCGATATTTTGTGGTCGGTGGTACTATTTTTTTTGTTTCCCCTTGCATTTAATACCGGCCCCCTTGGGCGCCCAACATTGTTCCATTGAAATTGTGTTCCATCTTTATTTTTCTGATGACCTAATTTTTTTTTAGAATGTCTTTGTTTTGCATCAAATGTCCATAAAATTGCCTGCATATGCAATGTTTGAGTTTATATTTTAAAAGGGAACTTGACTTATTGAACCCACACTAACAAAAAATTTCTCTGATTGGGCGATTTGGAATGGATTAAAGAAAATAGTCTTTAAACCCGAAACATGTGAAGGAATATCAAAGATCAAGGCTATTTTCACAATTTCAGTGAAAAATTCACTACTCTTACATTTTTTAAATTTTGGTGGTCACACAATTTTTGTTTTTTTGGGGCGGCAGTTGATTTTTTATAAGGGGGTTAAAATTTCCCATCAGATTGCAGTACATGATCACTTACTTTGAACCATCTATGTGTACGCCTTTGCCCAGTCAAAAATCGTGGATGCTTCCACTTTTTCCCCATGACATGTTCCCAAAAATCAGCCCCCCGAAACATGGGTCACTCTGTAAAATAAACCCCATACCTTGATGTTTTCAAGAATCTTCATAAAGTGCTTGTACATTTTATAAACCCTTTATCTTTGTCTTCATGGCTACCCTTTTCCCAATTTTTTGATCATACCTTCGCATTCAAATAAATGAAGTTTTATTTTTTTTTATTCCTTCTAAAATGTCTTGCTCTGATGAGAAAATTTCTGAGAAATATCAATGAATGTTTTTCTTTTTTCATTTGGTTTCATTTCGTCATGCCCCTTTTTAAAAAAAAAAAACCCGAATTTCCCAAAATTTTTTGGGTGCTCCTCAGATTTATCATGAAATGGGGATTCCCCCGCAAATATGAGTCATGCCAAACCCCTAAGTTCAAGATTACGTAATTATTTTTTTGGTGACGTCTGTGGCTTGGGGGTTAGTGACCTTCTTTTAAACCCCCGCCGTTCTGGTTCGAATCCCCCCGAAGTTTGGTTGCAAATTGTTTGGTTTTTTTTTTTTACAAAAGGACGATGGTACCCCCCGTTCAGAAAGAAGGGCCCAAACTATTTGAACGTAATAATGCCTAGAAAAATCACAAACAGCTTTTAAAAAGCGGGGTTGTTTCCCAAAAGTCCTGTAAAGGTAGAAATTTTTAAAATTATTTTTGCGCTAAGTAAATGTGTTCTGTTAACCATTTCTTGCGCTAAGTAAATATGTTCTTTTCCATTTCTTGCGCTAAGAAAATGTGTTCGGGTTAACCATTTCTTCCCCTTTGGAAATTTTTTCGGGTTAACCCTTTCTTGCGCTAAGTAAATATTTGTGTTAACCCTTTTTTGCGCTAAGTAAATATTTTTGGTTAACCATTTCTTGCCAAGTAAATGTGTTGTGTTAACCATTTTTTGCGCTAAAAATGTGTTCTGTTAACCATTTTTTGCGCTAAGTAAATGTGTTGTGTTCATTTCTTGCGCTAAGTAAATGTGTTGTGTTAACCATTTCTTGCGCTAAGTAAATGTGTTGTGTTAACCATTTCTTGCGCTAAAAATGTTTGTTTTAAACCCATTTCTTGCGCTAAGTAAATGTGTTGTTTAACCATTTCTTGCGCAAAATTGTTTCTGTTAACCATTTCTTGCGCAAAGAAAAAATGTGTTGTGCTAACCTTTTTTGCGCTAAGTAAATGTGTTGTGCTAGTTTTTATGTGGGGAAATAATTTTTCCAAATTTTTGGAGATATCTGACATTTTTGTGTGTTCTGGTGATGGGATGAAATAGTTTAAAGAATTATTAAAAAACTACTAGTTGACCACTGTTTGTGTCCCGCCTGGTTGGGGGGGATTTCGTTTTAATGTCGTTGTTAATTATTTTTTCGGGGAGCTTTTAAAAAACGATAACAATCTCTGGAGGAAAAGAGATGTTGTTTTTCAGAAGAATGATAAGAATCCCATTGGGTGCTAAAAGGGTGAAAATTTAAGGTGTTGAATGGGACAACACCCGAGAAAGACCGGAAAAAAAACAAGAAAGACACAAAAGAAAGACAAAGAAAGACACAGAAAAAAAACAAAAAAGACACAGAGAAAAACACAGAGAAAGACACAGAGAAAAGAAAACAGAGAAAGCTTTTTTTCAATATAGGACAGAGGGGAAACATCATTTTTTGGACATGTAATAATAAGGGGGACTGAGAACACGTGACCCAAACGGGAAAATCGATGGGGGAAAGACAGAGAGCAAATTTTTGGGCAGCCAGATTTCATGGCACGGAAGGCGTCCCTCTTTAGATGATAGCAAAAACCAGGGGCAGAGATTTTTTGGGGATTCCCT
>JADZMA010003019.1:0-10469 GCA_020796225.1 Arion vulgaris
GATCTAGAAGATAGCGAAGAGATCCTAATGAATCCAATGTCACCAGATGGATGTTCTGTGATGGAGCAACAATAGTATACTAATCAACAAAGCCGAAGAGGATGAGAAACGCATTCAGAGGATAGCATTAGAAATAATTACAAAAGCTATTCAAGACGCCATTAAAATTATCAAAGAATATACCATAAGCCCCGACGCTAATTTAAACAAATTCCACATCAATAATATTGAGGGGTTCACCTTCATAGGGCCGATAGAGGGCGATCCCTTTTTCAGACTCAACACATGGAGAAAGGAAGGCCTGATCTTAATAACGGTTCATCACATAGCAGCAGCGTCCCAGAGTCCTTGACATTCAGTGAAGCGGAACTTCCCAAACCAGGACCTGGGTAAAAACTCGATCAAAATTAACAGAATTGAACAATTATATGAAAACGGGCCCCAAAAAGTGAACAGACCAAACGAAATATCAGGCCAGTTCAAGTTGAAAAACTTGAAAATGATTCTTCCCCGAAACAGTCACATCATCAATTGATAATTATAATTCAATCATCGTATTCTTTGATGCCCACGACTCTAGTAGTAACATGTTCCATACCCCCGCCACAGTGTCTTCGGTGGATCATCCAATGCGACTTCTCGCCGTGTTTAGACAAACCAGTGATTGTTTTCTTGTCCCTGACAGTCCTCATCGAACGATTGCAGCGAAGACGATTTTTCAATCCATGCCGATGAGACATTTAATTAGATGTGTCCATCGTTTGTAGGGGTAGTTGGTTTGTGGTTTCGAGTCATACTAGTGTTTGTGGTTTTTACGTCACAGTTGTATTTAATATTCTGGACATCATACTAGTGTTTGAGAGTGTGTACATCATCTTGTTTTGAGTTTGTATGTCAAGTTGTGTTTGTAGTTTGGACGTCCTACTAGTGTTTGTAGTTTGGACATCATATTAGTGTTTGTAGTTTGGACATCATACTAGTGTTTGTAGTTTGGACATCATATTAGTGTTTGTAGTTTTAAACCTATAGTGTTTGTAGTTTGGATGTCCTAAGTGTTTGTAGTTTGAACATCATATTAGTTTTGTAGTTTTTACATCAATAGTGTTTGTAAGTTTGATGTCCTTAAATGTTTGTAGTTTGGATATTATACTAGTGTTTGTAGTTTGGATATTATACTAGTTTTTGAGTTTTAACATCATACTAGTTTTTAGTTTGGACATCATACTAGTGTTTGTAGTTTGGGTATTATACTAGTGTTTTGGTTGACATCATACTAGTGTTTGTAGTTTGGACATCATACTAGTATTTGTAGTTTGGATATTATACAGTGTTTGTGGTTTTAATTATACTAGAGTTTTTAGTTTGGACATCATACCAGAGTTTATGGTTTGGGATATTATCTAGTGTTTGGTTTGGATTATACTAGAGTTTGTAGTTTGGACATAATACTAGTATTTGTAGTTTGGACATCATACTAGTATTTGTAGTTTGGATATTATACTAGTGTTTGTAGTTTGGATATTATACTAGAGTTTGTAGTTTGGACATCATACTAGAGTTTGTAGTTTGGATATTATACTAGTGTTTGTAGTTTGGACATCATCTAGAGTTATGGATAATTACTAGTTTTAATGGACATCCTACTAGATTTATGTTTGGGCATCCCTACTAGTTTTGTAGTTTGGACTCATACCATTTTTTAGTTTGAACATCATACTAATGTTTTTAGTTTTTGGGTATTATACTAGTGTTTGTAGTTTGGGTATTATACTAGTGTTTGTAGTTTGGATATTTTACTAGTGTTTGTAGTTTGGACATCATACTAGTGTTTGTAGTTTGGATATTATACTAGTGTTTTGATTTGGATATTATACTAGTGTTTGAATTTGGATATTATACTAGTGTTTATAGTTTGGACATCATACTAGTGTTTGTAGTTTTTATATATAAGTGTTTGTAGTTTTGGGTATTATACTAGAGTTTCTAGTTTGGACATCATACTAGAGTTTGTAGTTTGGATATTATACTAGAGTTTGTAGTTTGGACATCATACTAGTGTTTGTAGTTTGGACATCATACTAATGTTTGTAGTTTGGATATTATACTAGTGTTTGTGTTGGATATTTTCAGAGTTGTAGTTGGACATCATACTAGAGTTGTAGTTGGATTATTAGAGTTTTAGTTAGACATTAATAGAGTTTGTAATTTGATAATTTTACCGTTTTGTAGTTTGGATATTATACTAGGTTGTAGTTGGACATCATACCAAGTTTGTAGTTTGGATATTATCTAGAGTTTAGTTTGGACATCATACTAGTGTTTGTAGTTTGGACATCATACCAGTGTTAGTTTGGAAAGTCATCTAAGGTTTGTGTTAGATATTATACTAGTGTTTGTATTTGGATATTATACTAGGTTTGTAGTTTGGACATCATACTAGTGTTTGTAGTTTGGATATTATACTAGAGTTTGTAGTTTGGACATCATACAAGTTTGTAGTTTGGATTTTATACTGTGTTTGTAGTTTGGACATCATCTAGGTTTGTGTTTGGGTATTATATATGTTTGTAGTTGGGTATTATACTAGAGTTTTGTTTGGACATCATTAGTATTTGTAGTTTGGACATCATCTAGTATTTGGGTTTAGATATTATCTAGTGTTTGTAGTTGGACATCATACTAGTGTTTGTAGTTTGGACATCTACTAGTATTTGTAGTTTGGATATTATACTGTGTTTTTAGTTTGCACTCATCTAGTGTTTGTAGTTTGGATATTATACTAGTGTTTGTAGTTTGGACATCATACTAGAGTTTGTAGTTTGGATATTATACTAGTGTTTATAGTTTGACATCATACTAAAAATTTGTAGTTGGACATCATACTAGTGTTTGTAGTTTAGACATCTCTATGTTTGTAGTTTGGATTCCATATGTTTGATTTGGCATCAACTAGTTTTTGTTGACGATCATACAATTTTGTAGTTTGAACATATACTAGTGTTTGTAGTTTGGATATTATACTAGTGTTTGTAGTTTGGATTTATACTAGGTTGTAGTTTGGATTTATACTAGAGTTTGTAGTTTGGACATCATACTAGTGTTTGTAGTTTGGACGTCATACTAATGTTTGTAGTTTGAACATCATCCTAATGTTTGTATTGGATATTTTCTATGTTTTAGTTGATATTATACTAGTGTTTGTAGTTCATATTATCTAGTGTTTGTAGTTGGACATCATACTAGTGTTTTAGTTTGGACATCATACTAATGTTTGTAGTTGGATATTATACAGTGTTTGTAGTTTGGATATTATACTAGAGTTTGTAGTTTGGACATCATACTAGAGTTTGTAGTTGGATATTTTACTAGAGTTTAGTTTGGACATCATACTAGAGTTTGGTTTGGATATTATACCATGTTTGTAGTTTGGGTATTATACTAGAGTTGTAGTTGGACATCATAACAGAGTTTATGATTGGGTATTTTCC
This sequence comes from Arion vulgaris, assembly GCA_020796225.1. Lineage (NCBI taxonomy): Eukaryota > Metazoa > Mollusca > Gastropoda > Stylommatophora > Arionidae > Arion > Arion vulgaris. The sequence continues at coordinate 3,489 of JADZMA010003019.1, forward strand.
AGATTAGTTAGACATCATACTAGTTTTAATTTGGACATCATACTAGTGTTTGTAGTTTGGACGTCATCTAGTTTTGTAGTTAGTTTAATTTTACAGTGTTTATAATTGGATATTATACTGATTTGAGTTTGGGAATTTACTAGTTGTTTGTGGTTTGGATTTTCTGGGTTTGTGGTTTGGACATCATACTAGAGTTTGTAGTTTGGATATTATACTAGTGTTCGTAGTTTGGACATCATACTAGAGTTTGTAGTTTGGATATTATACTAGTGTTTGTAGTTTGGATATTATTTCTAGAGTTTGTAGTTTGGACATCCCTACTAGTATTTGTAGTTTGGACATCATACTAGTTTTTGTAGTTTGGATATTATACTAGTGTTTGTAGTTTGGATATCATCTAGGTTTGTATTTGGATATTATACAGTGTTTGTAGTTGGGTATTATACTAGTGTTTGTAGTTTGGGCATCATACTAGTGTTTGTAGTTTGGACATCATACTAAATATTTGTAGTTTGGATATTATACTAGTGTTTGTAGTTTGGACATCATACTAGTGTTTGTAGTTTGGATATTATACTAGTGTTTGTAGTTTGGACATCATACTAGAGTTTTGGTTTTGGGTATTATCTAGTGTTTGTAGTTTGGACATCATACTATGTTTGTATTTGGACATCATACTAGTGTTTGTAGTTTGGACATCATACTAGTGTTTGTAGTTTTAGACGTCAATACTAATGTTTGTGGTTTGAACATCATACTAGTGTTTGTGGGTTTTTGGGTATTATACTAGTGTTTGTAGTTTGGATTTACTAGAGTTTGAGTTTGGATATTATACTAGAGTTTGTAGTTTGGACATCATACTAGTGTTTGTAGTTTAGACGTCATACTAATGTTTGTAGTTTGAACATCATCACTAAGTTGTAGTTGGATATTTATATAGTGTTTGTAGTTTGGATATTATACCAGTGTTTGTAGTTTGGATATTATGCTAGTGTTTGTAGTTTGGACATCATACTAGTGTTTGTAGTTTAGACGTCATACTAATGTTTGTGGGTTTTAACATCATACTAGTGTTTGTAGTTTGGATATTATACTAGTGTTTGTAGTTTGGATATTATACTAGAGTTTTGTTTGGATATTATACTAGTGTTTGTAGTTTGGATATTCTAGAGTTTTAGTTTTACATCATACTATGTTTGATTTAGACGTCATACTAATTTTTATTTGAACATCATTTAGTTTTGTAGTTTGGATATTATACTGGTTTGTAGTTTTGGGTATTATACTATGTTTGTAGTTTGGGGTATTTGTGTTTGTAGATTGGACGTCCTACAATGTTTAGTTTTAACATCATACTTTTGTTTGTAGTTTGGACATCATACTAGTGTTTGTAGTTTGGACATCATACTAGTGTTTTTAGTTTGGTTTTATTGTTTTTGGGGTTTGTCGTCACAGTTGTGTTTGGTAGTTTTACGTCACGTTGTGTTTGGTGTTTTCGTCACGTTGTGTATGGTTTTTGTACGTCACAGTTGTGTTTGGTGTTGTACGTCACAGTTGTTTTGGTTTTTGTACCCCTTTGTGTTTGGTGATTTACTCCAGTTTTTTTGTTTTACTCAATTTTTTTGATTTACTCCGTTGTGTTTGGTATTTTGGATTCCTGCTATTTATACGGGAAATGTAAATCTATTCTTTGGTGACTGATAATGGGTTCTGTTCTATGGTTTAAAGTTAACGCATGCGTGTTGCTGTTGTTTGATAAGTGGGTGTTGTTCTAAGTTTTGAACTTTTTGTCTGTGGGTCTGTTGTTTGATGAAGTGGGTGTTGTTCTATAGTTTGTGAACTTCTTTCTGTGTGGCTGCTGTTGTTTGATGAAGTGGGTGTTGTTCTATAGTTTGTGAACTTCTGTCTGTGTGGCTGCTGTTGTTTGATGAAGTGGGTGTTGTTCTATAGTTTGGTGACTTCGTGTCATGTTGTTGGTATTGACTGATGAAGTGGGTGGTCTTCAGAATCTGTCAATATTTTCCTGTTAGTTCCTCGTTATGTCTATTTCAAACGATAATAACATTTGTAAAACTACAGGACGGATACAATATAGAATGAGGAGAACAGAGAAAAGAGAGAAGAGAGAAGTGAGAGTGAGTTCTATAGAGTAACATGGCGTGTGAGGATATTTCTATACCATATTGGAATTTATTTGAAAATAGATGTCTGCGAAAAATAATGAATATAAAATGGAACGAATTCAGGAGAAGTGATGGAATTAGATAAATGTCTGGTCAACCACTAGTAACATCTGTTGTAAAAAGGAGAAGATGGAGAATGTTTGTATACTTGAGAAGACGTATTGAGCTGTATACTGATATTAAAGGTAGGTAAACATGGAAAGAATCGGAAGGGATGGCAGGAGAGGAGGTGCTGGAAGAAGTTTGTTGAAGACCTGTGCTCCGTTGGGAGTTGAAATGTGAAGAAGAAGAAGAAGAAGTGCTGCTTAAAGGAACAAGACGTCTTGAAATAACGCAGGGCAATATAAACACATGATAAATTCATCTCTTTACTTAAGTAAACTCCAAGTAAACCAGCATTTAGCGATGATGAAACGTGATTACTCGTCGCGTGGAAAGTCGATATTTTTGCTACGTGACAAGACACAGGTAGACAGACAGACAGAGAGAGAGAGAGAGAGAGAGAGAGAAAGAGAGAGAATGAGTGATGTACAGTCTAGGAACAAGACCTGAACTGCGGATAAGCTAGAGACAAGACCATGAAACTGCGGAGAAGCTGAGACAAGACCTGGAACTGCGGATAAGCTGTAGGAGACAAGACCTGTAACTGCGGAGAAGCTAGAGACAAGACCTGTAACTGCGGAGAAGCTAGAGACAAGACCTGTAACTGCGGAGAAGCTAGAGACAAGACCTGTAACTGCGGAGAAGCTAGAGACAAGACCTGAAACTGCGGAGAAGCTAGAGACAAGACCTGGAACTGCGGAGAAGCTAGAGACAAGACCTGGAACTGCGGAGAATCTAGAGACAAGACCTGTAACTGCGGAGAAGCTAGAGACAAGACCTGGAACTGCGGAGAATCTAGAGACAAGACCTGGAACTGCGAGAATCTAGAGACAAGACCTGGAACTGCGGAGAAGCTAGAGACAAGACCTGGAACTGCGGAAGCAGAACAGACCAACTGCGGAGAAGAACTGTGAAAAGAGAGTTGAAAGATTATGGCTTACGTGAAGCAATATTTTTTTCAAATCCCAGGAATTATAAGATTAGTACGCCCTTTTTTTCTTGTTTTGAAGTGGGAGGGGAGGGTTAGAGTACCTGATTTCTTGAAGATCCAGAATCTCTAACAACTCTAGCGTGTAGCAGGGCAGTTGGGTATATTTTTTCAGTATGATGCAAGTTTTAAAAATGTCGCCCTTAAATGTTTTCTTTAAAATAACATTAGATTGTGATTTTTTAAACTGCACAAAATTTACGAATACTAAATGATAGACATCAATATCGGAATAACATAGATCAATATCGGAATAACATAGATCAATATCGGAATAACATAGATCAATATCGGAATAACATAGATCAATAAAGAAAAGCGTTGCGTAACGATTTTAAATATGTATAGTTCAAGATTGTATTTTGATTTCGTTGCTTATGCCGCGCCCTTACGGTGCCGCCTGATGCGGCCGCCTCTTTGTAGCGTAGCACAGAACGGCCCGTAGTGCTATGCTTAGTCGTGAATTCCTCACAGGTAGAGGTATTGGTGACCACTCCTCTTTTCTCATATAAACATTACTAGTTGACCACGATGGTCAATCTGCACGTGATTATAGTCAGAGGGCTACTTCCGCGATTGCTCTAGATTCTAGAACAACCGCTCGTTGACCACAATATGTGACATTCCTAGAAGAATACTGAGCGATCCCTGCATGTGCAGACGAATTGCGTTCGCTCAAACGAATAATTTTGGCTGTTTACTTTTAAAATGCAAACTTGTCACCATGAAGACAAAAAATGGTAATGTTCAACACAATCTTTCTCCCCACATTATGCTACCAGTGCCAAATCTGAACGCTGACATCAAATGATAGAAGAAAACTAGTCACGACAGAGATGAAGTGTCTACGCAAAATGCTGGGGGAAAGACTGGTTGAGAAATGAACCCATCGGGAAAAAAAAAGGGGGTACAACATCAATACTAAACTTCACAAAAAAGACAAATTAAATAGTTTCATAAAGAGATTACCAAAAAAAGGGACCAAAAGTGTGATGTTGCTCCGATACAATGGATAAAAAACAAAAAGGGCCCCCCGAAAAAGAGGGAAGATAATGGGCCCAAAAAAGAGCCTTTTATGAAGCGCCAAAGGGCTCGTTCTGAAATCTTTCTTATTCTGCCCTGAGGCAAAACGATTAGAGAAAGAATAGGAAAGAGTTTTGGAAATCTTTGTGGAAGTCGTTTTGGGAACTCGGGGAAGAACAGGACAACGACAGGGGGAACAAAAATAAGGAGCAGAAGGTAGGATGGATAACACACTAAAAAACCCCCTTCAGTCCAAGACAGGCTCTCCGTTAAAACCCCAGGAAGGAAGGGGAGTTGGGACGGAATGCGAAAAGGGGGGAGAGGAGGAAAATCTGGAAAGGAGGGCCCTTTGGGATACGGGCTTGAAGGCCTTGGTTGCGGACCTATGATTCCCTAGAGGCGAAGTGTGAAGAAAAAAAAAAGGATGGGGGAAACGGGTGATGTATGTAGTAAGGACAGACTTGCTGTTTTTGGGGAGGGGATAACCCAAAAATGTTTTAAAAAAAAGGATCGTCTGGAAAAAGGGGGGGCCAGAAGGGTGGATTTTCAAGTAAAAAAAGGTAAAAAACCCAAAAGGGCACATCACCCCTAGAACGCTCCCACCCTCCCTTAAACCCAAGGGACAGCCCCATCTTTACCAAAAAAACAATAGATGGAAATGATAGATCATTATTCGTATCCAAGGAAAAAAAATGAACGTTTTGTGGAAATGGAAAGGAAAAAAAAGAGTCGAAACACGGGAAGAACTGGAAAAAATTGAAAAATTTTGACATGACGGAAAACAATTAAAATTTAGTGAAGAAGAACCCAGGTCACCGGGGGGCCCAAATTGGGGAAATTAAAAAAAAGAACCCTGTTACCTGCCACCAATTGTAAACGGTAAGGAGGGTAAAGGGGGGGCACTTCACATCCCCCAAAAATCACTAGATTTTCGAACCCAAAAAAATTTGCTCCCCCTGAAAAAAAAAGGGAAAAAGGAGGGGAGGGAAAGTGATAGGAGAATAGAGATCTGGGAAAGGGGTGGCATTGGTGCAGGCGGGGGGCCTTGGTTGCGGACTTATGCTTCCTAAGGGGAATTTAAGAAGAAGAAGAAGGCAGAACGACAACAATGGATATATTTTTTTGAAATTTTGTTAAACGAGACGAGAAGAGGGGTTTTAGGTTCAGGTTTTGAAACCTCTTCTTCTCGTTAAAACCAAAATTTTAAAATTTTCCGTTTTTCTCCCAAAAACCCTTTTCCCCCAGGGTAACAGAATGGAAAACCCCCTTTAAAAAACCGGACCAAAGACCTTGCCCTTTTTTTGGCGATGACCGCTATCCTCGCTGGTGCGGACCCAGGAAAGGGTGGCCCCCTTTTTAAAAGGAAACCCAAAATATTTGGTGTAAACTGGGGAGACGCGGCCTTTTTAGAGTCCGAAAAACCAATCTAGTAAAAACAAAAGGAAAAGTGGTTCGGTTTGAATATCTTTTATGCTCCCGTTTCCTGGGGTTTTAAAAAGAAGATGGTTAGCGACTGTTAAAATGATTAATGTTGAGGTGTTGAATGAGATCAAAACACAGAGAAAGCTTATCATCAATATAAGAAAGAGGCAGTCATCATTTTTCGGACTTGTGATGAGGAAGGGAGGTTAAGAAAACATTGTGACACTGGTAAATTGAGGGTAGACGAGATAGAGGAAGATAAAAGAGAGAAAATTTTGATAGCCTGGCTTCAAGGTAAGAAATGAAAACGTCAACATCTGAGATAATAGCAAACATCAGAGACAGAGAGCTTTAGAAATCCATGATAATCCACCAGCCGACACGGTACCGTGATGATGATGATGTCCTAGGTCTCTGATCTCTTCGCAATATCTCTAACAGCGTCCAGCGACTGCCGTACCAGTTCAATATTGATTGATTGCCTACTTATAACCCGATGTGCTGTTCTTTTCGGGTCCGATCTTCAATCTAAGATCTTGCAATTTAGCAGTCGACGAGGATATAATGAAGAGGTTAAATATGAATTTTAAAAAACCAACAGAAGCTGTTTTACTGCCTGAGTACTGCTCCGTAGTACTGCCGTAGTACTCCTGTAGTACTGCCTGTAGTACTGCCTGTAGTACTGCCTGTAGTACTGCTTGTAGTACTGCCTGTAGCACTGCCCGTAGCACCGCCTGTGCACCGCCTGTGTACCGCCTGTAGTACTGCCCGAGTACTGCCCGTGACTGCCTGAGTACCGCCTGTAGTACCGCCTGAGCACCGCCTGTAGTACGCCCGAGTACCGCCCGCAGTACGCCTGTAGCACCGCCTGTAGTACCGCCTGTAGTACGCCTGTAGCACCCTGAGCACCGCCTGTAGTACCGCCTGAGCACCGCCCGTAGCACTGCCCGTAGCACTGCCCGTAGCACCGCCTGTAGTACCGCCTGAGTACCGCCTGCCCGCACCCTGTAGCACCGCCTGAGTACCGCCTGTAGTACCGCCTGCAGTCCGCCTGAGTACCGCCTGAGTACCGCCTGTAGTACCGTTTGAGTACGCCGTGGGACCGCCCGTAGCACCGCCTGAGCACCGCCTTGCACCCGGCCGCTAGTACTGCCCGCAGCCCGCCTGCCCGCACCGCCTCGTAGCACCGCCTGAGTACTGCCTGCAGCACCGCCTCGTAGCACCGCCCGTAAAACTTTCCCCTAGCACCGCCCGTATTCCTGC
>JADZMA010003020.1:0-10467 GCA_020796225.1 Arion vulgaris
TATTCCCCCAAAATTTTTAAATACCCCTTTTTCCCCCAATATATCACAGTTTTTAAAAATATCACTTTTTCCCCCCAATATATACTGTTTCCCAATATATCCGCGTGAAAACCGGCCTTCATTTATGTTAAATCCCAATTTCCTTGCAGTATTAACTGCAACTAAATATGTCAGATAAAAAAATAGGAAAAACCTGAATTTTTAAGATAACAACATAGAACATAATAAGATTTAAACCAAGATAAAAAGAAAGATAAAAAAAACAATTTTGGATAAAAACATAGAACTAAAACTGAATTTTGTAGATAAAAATGAGAACGATAATAAGACTTAACTGAAAGATAAAAATGAGGATAATAAACTAATTTTTGAAAGATAAAAACAGAAACGATAAGAGAACTTTGAAGATAAAACTGAGAACGATAATAAGAATAACTTTGCTGGACCATTCATTATTGTGTCATGGTCTTTTTTCTTTCTATGAAAACCAGTTGCAAGATCACACAAAGGCCCCCCATTCAACTTAAATAAAATGAAAATTAATATATTCAAGATGAAATCAAAAGGGGAATAAGATCCAGAGGCCCTTTTCAAAAATAGTGTTGGGCTAAAAAGGTCTGGGCAATCGGTTGTTGAGGGTTTTCCCTGTGACTGGGGGTTATTCATCTCTCTTCCCAAAGAAGTTTCCTTCTGGTAGGGGTCTCGTTTTTCCCAAATTCATGATCCGTGTGGTGAGATCCCCTATCCTCTCGGAATGGACGATAAAGGGGCTCCGAGTTGCTGGGCATTAAGACCCTCTAAAATCGATAAAAAGACTGGAAAGCTGCTGACTGGGAAAAAATTTAAAAAAGATTAACCCCAGACCGTTATTTTTTATTTTTGCTTTTAATGAATTTATAGTGAATTAGTCGATACTGACGGCAAAATTTTAAAAATACTACTGGCTGGTATATCAGATTAGAGGACAAAAAGGGTTAAAAAATAAATTTTTGTAAATATTACCCCCATCTTGTGTTACATAAAAGGCCCCTCGTTCATGGGGTTCGTGCATTGGGGGAACTTCTGTAAAGCAAAGAGGGGGGCCCCAAGCCCCCAAAAAAGTGCAATAAAATTAGTCGTATCAATTAATCAAACATTTAATTGGTAGATAGATAAAAAAATTGAAAACCGATTTAGAATTCAGTGCGGGACGTATAAACTGGCTTCTCAGACCCCAGATATCGTCAGGATATCAGACGCAGCTGTTACGTAGTGTTGCCCAACCTACTTCTGATGTCAACCCAAACCATTGTTCGAAAAAGAGCACATGAAAAAAAGGTGGCAACATATGAATTGAATGTTTAAATAAAGCTATTAATATTTACAGAAAATACCCCGTTGGGCGGGTCAATTTGGAACATCCAGATAAAAACAGATTGATTGCTGCGGATAAACCAGGTTCTAGTTCAAAAATGGGGCTTTTTTGTTTGAAATTTTTAAAAAACTCAGTTTGTCTGGGCAAATTTTATCCTGTTAATAATACACCCTTTCCGAAATTCGGGTGTGTCTTCTTACATCCTCGGGGCCAAAGGGGGGAAAGTACCTTTCTCAACAAAACCTCACAAATAGAGGATAACTCGGATATATAGATAATGAATAGCTCGGGTAATAAAGCTGAAAAATTGTGTTGTCACCAGGGGGACCGCTGAAGTCGGGCAGGGCTTATGGGAAGACACTCAAAAAATTAAGCAGGGTTTTTCCCCAAAAAAACAGTCAAAACGCCACCTATTGTCTGGCTACGCCTGAATTCGTCGGGGCGAACCAGAAGAAAAAAAGAAACCAGTGACGACGTCATAAAAACCAAGTAGGTTCCCAAAAATAAGGTGACATGTTTTTATTTTTTAAATTATTTGTTTATAGTTATTTTTTCTGATACTGATTAGCGAAAGTTAAATATATAATGTTAAATATCACATACACAGTCTAAATTAAAGTCTTCCTCCCTAATTAATATACGTTTTACGCATTTCCAAGGCACTTTTTTTTGGGGCCTAGATTTTGGGGCCTATTTAGACCGTCTGTTAATATAACGACTTCTGACTTTTCTCTGGACTGTTTTTTCCCGGACTAGAACCATTGAAAAAACATGTGAAACACTAATTCCCTCCTCTCTGAAAAACAGCCACTGATCAATTTTTAACCCTAATTCCTTATTTTTAAACCTTTCTCCCATTTTTTATTTAAACGTATACTGAATTATAGAAAATAGTCAACTAGAATATTTGGATTTTGCAGATGATATTCCTTAAAGTAAAAAAAAGATATAAAAAAAAAAGACAACTTGTCATCTATATCATAAAAAAAGTTGGACTGCAGATGTATGAAAAACAAATAAAATGAAGACCCCTATGGCAAGAAATCAGATATCACACGGGAATCTAAAATGATAAAAAACAGAGCAGTTCACCTATTTGGGGGGAAATTTTTGATTCACAGGAAATGTTAAAAAAAAATTATGATCAATTGGCAAACACAGTTTTTAAAAGTCTAAAAAAAATATGGAACTCAAGTTATATATATTAAAACTAAATTAAATTTTCAATTCAAATGTTGTATCAACCTAAATATGCCAGATTTGGGAAAAAGGACTAAAGATATGGAAAGAAAGGGAATGTATTTGAAAATAGTGTCTGGAAAAAAAAATAAATAAAAAATGGAACAAATTCAGGAAGTGATGAAATCAGAGACATGTCTGGACCACTAGTGACCTGTTATAAGAAAGAAGATAATATGTTGGACACCTTTGAGGGGAAATGATCACGAATATAACAGGCATTGAAGTGGGATGAAGGGTTTAAAAAAAAAGGGCGACAAAGGGCCTAAGGAACTTTTCTGGAGAGGCGGGAAAAATCGGTCTATTAGGAGGATTGAGCGAGTTGTCCAGGATAGAGGTATGGGGAAAAATTTTTGGGCCCCATTAATTAAAATGAAGGAAATTATTTTTTTTATACTGAATTAGCCCAGTGAACGGCGTTGCTCATCATAAAAAATACCAAATCCAGTATATTGGCTTAGAAGGTCGAAGGGATACACTCTGGAAACCATTAGGACGGGAAGGGGGTGTGATAAATAACCTATAAGATTAAATATGCCTGATGTAAACCGTAGGTTTCTCGTGCAATAACTGGAAAAAAAAGGTTCACACCCCCGCCCAATGAGAAGATATCAATCTAAATATAGACGGAGTATTATTTTTTCCGTATATATTTACGATCATTGTGGGGAAAACTTAACTAATTTTGGGTCAGTAAATCCAGTCATTTAAAGGGGTTTTTAAACCGAAGATTGGCCAAATTTGGGTTTAATAGGGTCGTCCCCCTCCCAAAAAATGGCGCCACCCGCCAAAGGGATTGCGCCGAACTCCTGCCCGGGACAATCCCAAGGGGCTCTGGAAAAAAATGCACTGTGAACAGAAAACCCGGGGCCCGGGTTTGAACCCGACCTTCGACTCATGGGGAAAAGGTTTTCCATCGCCCCAGGCCCAGTCCGTCTTATGAACAGATGAAATCCATTGTCTGGATACAGTGACTAGAGTCAGACAGACTGTTTTGATAGTAGTATCTATAATCTACGGATGATTAAAATATATTGTCTGATGTGACTATAATTTTTGTCTGTTTTTAGAGCAGAATTTTTTCCTCCGAATGGGTTAAAATCTATGATCTATTTAAAGAGAGTCGAACTTTTCCTCAGAAGAAAGAAATATGTCTGATTAATGGGGGAATCTTTGCCCACGAAAGAGATTAGAAACATGATCTGATTAAAGGGGGAACAACGTCAGAAACGTTCTCACGGACTTTTCCGTTTGTTCATCTCCGAATTGCTGACCATCTTTTTTCTGAGGGCGGGGGCATTGGTTTTCTGAATATTTTTTTTTTACAAAAGTGGGAAAAGAACTCTGAAAGTTCGGGGGGGGAACTCTAACCTAATTTCCAGAGACCCGGGACTCGTCTAACCAAATTCGCTAGAGCCCGGGGGCATCTTAACCAAATTTATAGATACATTTTACCATCGTAAAATTGCATCAGGGAACCCGCAGATGCTACAGTTTTTTCTCTGCCTTTCGTTCTTTCAGTGCAAAAAGATGGGTCCCTGCCAAAAAGGGGCCCCAAACCCGTGCTTGGGACCATTGTTTTCACAGGGAGATCTTTTAAACTGAGACTGGTCTCCCATTAATATGACCATCATCCTGCATTTGGAAACAACCATGTGTTTTCACTCTTTAACAGGAAGATCTCAACCACAGTGCGAACTCCAATACAGGGTGGTCCCTTTGTAATTCTGACAATGAAAAAATTGAAGTTTTTTTTTACAATTGTTTATTAAAGATGTTTGTGAAACATCTGCCCAATATTTATTCAACTTTGTTTCCTTTACCCCAATGAACAAGAATTCTCATTTTATCGTCTGTCTCCATGGGAAAACTCATCCAACTACATTGGACGGACCTGGTAATATATCGCCCCAGAAAACAAAATAAACACTTTGAAACTAGAAAAAGTCCCGTCCCTCAACGTCACAGAGGCCCATCCCGTTGTCTTTGAACAAATTTGTTTCCGGGTGTCTGCGGGTTCCCCACTCTGTCTCCCTTCCTTTCCTTTAAAATTGGTCACGGGTTTGGGTTTATTTACGACTCCCTATGTTATGTCCCCTTTTGGGGTTTTATTTTTTATCCTTTTATATCAATGTTTCTTTTTTACATACAGTTTATGTCTTAATATAAAACGAAAACTTGCATACACATACGTACTCAGTTTTTGTCATCACAAATCCTGGTCTGTCACGGGGCTCCCCCTCCTGCATCTATACCACCTTAGCAGACCTTAGATCCCTGGACTTCCCTTATCCTTTCCCTCGGGAAACCTTTATTTCAAAACCATATTTTTTCCAGTTTGATGTTTAACAAGCAAAATAAAAAGTGACATTTTAAACTGGGAAAAAGCAGACAGTAACACCTCTGACGCAATTTGAAATATGAAAAGAAAATTTTTTTTCGCAACCATTTAAAAAAAACCTAAGAAAATTGAACAAAAGGCGTTGGATTAAACATAAATACAACTTGACGTTAGATTACCTCAATTATAAATGTCTGAGAGGACGGTTTATAATTTCCTAATAACTTTACCCGTTTTTCCCAAAGAATTTATATAGTTTTCAGTTATCAAATGGGACTATCATCTAGCACTCGGACATTCCAAGGTGCTCTCCGCCTCACAAATCCAGCAGCGTCAGCGCCCCAAAACCCGTTGATGTTGATTAATCAATTCTTTGCATATTTAGTACTTTTTTCAGGTGACCTTTTTGGGCACCCATCTCTTTCAATCTGGAGGGGGATTCCCCCTAAAACCCCTTTTCGGAAAGACTCTTAAAGCGGAAAGAATGTCACTTGATCCAGGAGCCCTCGATATTGAGCCAAGCAACCAATCTATCATCTCGTTCTTCCCCCTAACCCCTGGTCCCCAAAAAAATAAAGGAAACTCTGACCCTGTTTTTACCAACCCCCCCCGTGGTTCCCCTCCTGTTTCGACTTTAGAATCAGTTTCAGTTAGTTTGGAAATCTTCATTCCCCCGGACATTTTCATTGCCCACCCCCTTCCAATTTTCCCCAACGGCGTCAGCATTTTCCTACCAGTTCTTTTTTTGATTGATGAGCCGACTCTATTTTTTTTATTCTTTTCTTCCCCCTTTTTCCCCCAGTTCTTAATAAGAGTTGATTTGGTTTAGATGAAGGTCTTCTCTGCGCCAGTCTGGGGCGTTCACGATGTCAGTTGTCCATTGGTTGACTCTGATATGCGCAGAGCCAGCCACCCTGTCTCTCTCTCTTCCAAAACCCGGCCCGGAACAAAAAAAGTGTAATTCTGAAAATTGTTGACGCCTGCTTTCTCCATTGCCTGCCCGCCGGCCTCCACCTTTGGATAAACTCAATGGGTCACAGAATGCACGCGTGATTATTTTTTGTGATTAGAGGATGCATTGTCCCCCCATCCCCCATTTCATGCTGCTTGTTGTCATACAAATGCCCACGGGCCCGACCATTCTGCCACATGAGCTTGCAAACCCCATGCAGATTTTTGTGACGAATACCGATCCATCTGTAAATCACAACTCGTCGCATTGAGTTTTCATCGAAAAGGTTTTGAGTCTCATTCAACGCCACGGGGATTTCCTTTTTTCCCCTTTTGTTAAATTGGTATCTGAACAAATATCTGGCACGGCCAACCAGACCCCCTCCCGATTTCCACGGTGCTGAGCTGTTCATGGGGGTGATCTTTTGGCCTTTTTTTTGGATAGGCACGTTTTGCTATCTTGAGTCTATCCCATGGTCGGAAAATACAGGAAAAACCCTTCCCCACAGGGTTACCCCTTGTGAAACCCGGGATGATCCCATAGCCGCTCTCGAATCATGCTCTTTTGAACATGCTCAAGTCATGAGATAAAAACAAGTGTTGTGAATCCAACCAGTTCCCCTTCCGTAACTGAACCCCCATTGTAAAATACGTTGGTTTTTTGGGCCCCTGGCCTCTTTTAAATTTTTTTCCCCCTGTGGGCTGAAAAACGCAACTTTTTTCGTGGAACCAATGAAAATAACCAACTTTCTTATGATGTCATTAAAAGGGGCCCCACCCCCCGTTTAAGATAGATTATTTGTTCAAGGTTTTCTTTAGATGTTTAAGGTGAAACAGTCTAAAGGGGGGTGGCACAGCAACCTTTTCCCTCTTTTCAACCGGAAAGGACCCTATTTTCCAAGCTTCTTCCGCCCGAGTCTGTCTGCCTCTTTGGCTCACCCTTTCCAAATGAGTTCTTCTAAGGATGTTCCTTTTTGCATTGATTTTTAGTTTGGATCAAACCCTCAAATTTTAGTTCTGTTAGAATGTTGGGGGGCAGAAGGAATCGCATTGACACTCGGGTTTATCTTTTGCATCCCGAATGATGCGCATAGCCTCATTCTGATTTTTTTCCATCTATGTTTGCGAGGACAATTGTTGGGGCGTTATTCTATACATGACAAAAAATCCCTGATAAAAGAGCACAAAAGGGTTGCTCAATGTTGCCGCCGATTCTCAGTGGGATAGTGCCGAGCCTTGAAAACCTTGTTTGGCCCCAAAGCAAGACGGGATCAAATTTTACAAAAAACTCATGATGATGTTCGGGTGGTGTTTTCCCATCAAAAGTGACATGTGGCGTGTCAGATTTCCAATGTGTTTTTTGGAGAACCAGATACAGCTTTGGGATGGTTTATCGTTGCACCCAAAAAATCCCCCAGGCCATTATGGTTCAGTTCTTCCCGGGGTTTATTAGCAATTTCATCCGTTTCTCCCCTGTCTGACACCAGATGTCGTCTGCAAAGCAGTGTTCGTCCCCTGCCAGTAATTGCTGCTTCTAATCATTATGGTGAATACATTGAAAATTACTGAGTAGTGGGAAACCCCGGGTGGCCCGGTGAAATTTTGTACACAGGGGCCAATTTCACACCTGAGTGCCCTTTTCTCAAACAGGGCCCTTCATCCATCTTTTGGAAGAATCGATTTTAGTGGGGGAGCATATGTTTAAGGATGTGATTGGGAAATTTGTTGTAACTCCCCGGATCTGTACAACAGCACAAGTCTCCAAACCAGGGGCCTTCAAAGACGTCAAAAGGGGATCGATGCTTTCACCAAGTTTTTTTTTTTCCGTCTGTATGCCCGGGGGGGGAAGGGAAAAATGCGACGTTCCTCCCAAAACCGTCACCGATACAACTTTCCCGAAGTTTGCCCACTTTTTCTGCTTGCAATTTTCAAAAACCCCTTTTGTGTTTGTGATTTTTTTTAGGGTTTTTCCAGTGGTATTAAATAACTTTTAGCCCTTCCTCCTGATCTCCCATTTTTTAAATAGTTTTGAAATTTTTTATGCTATTCATGTCTTTTTCCCATATCCGCTTATGTCATGTATTGGGTACCATCGGGGGCCTTTCAAGTGATTTTTGCATTTACGATTTCATCTCTCTGAAATTTAGATCGTCTTCCACCCCGTGTCGAAAATTGCTCCGATAACAGCGAAATATTGGTTTGTTTTTCCATCATTCGTTTGTCTGTTGAATAAAAAAATCCAGAAATGTCATTTCCCTTTGCTTCTGTTTTTTTGCCACACCCGATCGTTATCTTTAAAATCTGGGGATACGTCTGTGTGGCGCGCCGTTATGACCTGGTGAAACCCCAAAAAATTTTTGGGGGCCCTCGGCTTTGTGCCCCAATTCCCCACCTGCTGACTTTGCATTGCAAAATCTTAAAAAAGGGCCTTTTCATCCCTCCCACCCCCCAAAATATGCTCAGGCAATGTGTGGCTGCTCGGGGGCCTTTTTCCCCTTTCCGCCTTCTTTTGGTGCCCTTTTTTTAATCTCCCCCTTCCACCACAGCGGCTGTGTTTATTTTTCCCACCTGTGAATCGGCGGCATGTCAATTTTTCCAATCGTGTCTCGAGGGGTTGTCCCTGAACCTTTCGCGTAATCGACTTCTGTTTATCGGGGAACCCCGATTAAAACAACGCGGACAGTGATCCCCACGGTATCCCAAAAATCCCATCTACAGGGGCAAAAAGGGGGATGAAAACCCGTAGGTCATTCTCCATCTGAATCGTCCCGGGCGTTTGCCCCTGTTTTTTGACCTGTATTAGGGACACCAAATCTTTGTGACCTTCCTCCAACCTTTCCCCGTCGATTTTTAGTATTACCCCCCTGTTGCCTCTGGCTTGAAATCCCACAAAAGGAAACTTTCATCCTGTTGGAATATTCCTTCCCCTGGAGGCATCACCCTTTCCCTTACATGCATAACCCTTGGCAAAAAGGGGGTTGATGCCCGTATTCTAACCAAAAGTATTTGCAAATCATCTTTACCAATACATCTACTTCAGACGTATGCAAGTTTGCGTAAAAGATAACCTGCCAAGATTTTTTTTGTGAATACATGAAATCCCGGGCGGATTGTCCATACCCAAGTTGGTCATGTAATGCAACAACGTCGCGCCGTAAAGAAGTTTTTTCCCAAAATGGGGGCCTTTTTTCGCGCGCAATTCCAGTAAGTATTTGAAAGGGGGGGACCCAATCTTCACATTTGAGCTGTCTCTTTCTGGGTCCCCCGATTTTCTTTCTTCGCCCCCTTTCCTCTTTTCCAAGACAACACGACCCTACCTTTTTATGTATCCCTATCCGTTGGCCCCCGAACACTGCGTCTTTGCTGGGGCGGTTCGCGCTAGTGCACGATACCCTGCCGGGAAAATCCCGTTTCGTTCGACTGATTCTATCCCCAAACAGCTTGTCAGCACGTGAACAACGCTTGGTTTAGTCATATAGGTGCACTCTCTCTCTTTGCCTTTTTTCCCGGGTTGGGGGTAGGCTCAACCAACTCGGGTCTTCCCATCTCTCTACTCCTGCAGCTCCCTCCAGCTCTTTTTATTTTTGGGTCTCCGCCCCAAATCTGTCTCCATGTATTTTCGGGCCCCCCCCCTTTTCCCGTCCCCCCGGGGCCCCCCCGGGGGCGCTCTTTTCACATTTCCCCCGTTCTCGCAAAAGGGGCCCTCCCCGGCCCGCGTCCCTAACCCCCTTCTTCCTGGTCGCCCGTTTTCTCCAAAGTTTCCCCCACCTGTGACCCCCCAACCATCCCATTCCCCCCACTCGCAGACCCGCTATAATGCCTGCAATTTTGCTATTTTTTAGTTTTCTCCAGCCACCCCCACAGAGACTGCTCTAACATTAGGCCCAAAAATCCGAATCTTTTTTCGTTTGATCTCCCCGGGCTTCAAATGTTTCCCCAAATTAATTAAAGCCCCTCTTCCCCCCTGTATTCCTATTTTAAACCCCATCTTTCCACCCTCCCTGCCCACCCCCTTTCCCCAAAACATTTTGGCTCTCCTCCCAAGCGGGACCTCCCCGGGGAATCAGGTTTTTTTTTTGGTCAATTCCCCTTTATCCCTTCCCCCTAAAATCCCCACCCCCACCGCCAGGACCCCAGTTAATGTCACCCCACCCCGCACCCCGATTTCGTTTTACGTGACAAAAGGGGGCCACATCACCAGGAAGTCAGATCATCCAGCCCGCCCTGTCGGTCCATTGGACTCCACCTCTAGTTTAGCCACTGTGGCCTTCACAATCCAGCCCTTTTGTCAAAGAACAACAAAGGTGACAAAAGGGCATCCCCGACCCCTCCCGCCTCCTTTAAAAAGTACCCCTACCCTCCCCATGAAGAACCCCACTTTTCATATCTGTATTTTTTGCTTTTTTTAAAGGTTAATAATTTTTTTGTAGGATTCCATAATGCCTCTTTAAATTTTTTAAAAAGGGGTTTCCCTATCAATACTTAAAAAGCCTTCTCATAACCCCAAAATCCATTAAAGTAGGATTTCCATTCAATATTTTGCTCTATTATTATCGTAATGTGGCTATCTGGCCCAACACAG